>NW_021025958.1:934758-988029 GCF_004153795.1 Camellia sinensis | reverse complement strand
CCAAATCATAAGTCTGATTCTTCTGCAATGACTGCATCTCTTCTTGCATAGCTTGATGCCAGCTACTCTTCTCCTTATGATTCTAAGCTTCTTGAAAACTTCCTGGCTCCCCTCTCATTAGTAAGAAAAATAAAATCAGAAGCAGGGTATTTTGACAACTGCTTAGACTCTCTTGTTGATCTTCGCAACTGTGGACCAACAGTCTCTAGCGGAGGGGGTTGTGGCTCCCCCTGCTCCACACCCTCTTTTTCTGGATGTTCTTCTTCTGGCAATCCATCCTGCAACTCTACATCATTGGTTGCATGCTGCGGTAGCTCTTCTTCATCAGTGGCATGCTGTGATGGTACAGGATTGGGAACAATTTCGAAAACATCATTAACATTGGGTTTGGCTGGTTGCCCAAAGTCTTCTAAGGTTTGGCCTTCTTGAAATACCACATCTCGGCTTCGAATGACCTTTTCGTTTTTCGGATCCCATAATTTGTATCCAAATTCTTCATCCTTATAGCCAATAAAGATGCATGGAGTAGCTTTATCATCCAGCTTCTGTTTGTGCTCCTTGGATACGTGTGCAAATGCTTTGCACCCAAACACTCTCAAGTGAGAGTAAGAAATCTCCCTTCCAGACCATACTTTCTCTGGAATGTCAAAATTCAATGGAACTGATGGCGATCTGTTGATCAAATAGCATGCAACACGAACAACTTCTCCCCAAAATGACTTTGGCAGCTTTGCCATTTTGAGCATACTTCTGACCTTCTCCACAATGGTCCGGTTCATTCTTTTAGCTACACCATTGTGTTGTGGGGTTCCAGGAACAGTCTTCTCATGTCGGATGCCGCGAGTAGCACAGTAGGCTTCAAACTCTTTTGACGTGTACTCGCCTCCATTGTCTGTTCGGAGACACTTCAGCTTCTTTCCGGTCTCCCTTTCCACCATAGCATGAAATGTTTGAAAAAGCTGGAACACCTCAATTTTGGTTCTTAGGACATAAACCCATACCTTCCATGATGCGTCATTAATAAATGTCAGGAAGTATTTTGTCACCCAAAGATTCCACTTCTATGGGACCGCATACATCAGAGTACACTCAACTCAACTCTGATTGTCTTTTAGATGATGAATGGAAAGCGACTCTATGTTGCTTCCCAAACAAGCAGTTGTCACAAGGGTTCAATTTCGCATCTTTGGCAAAGGGAATAAGTGACTTCTTTGCCAGAATTTGCAACCCTTTCTCACTCATGTGACCCAGCCTTTTGTGCCACAAATTTGGTGATGCCTCATCTTCTGCTGCGTTGAGGCTAGTTGAATGCACCTCTACATGAGTCTTGTACAATGTGCCACTTGCCTGTCCTCTGACTACCACCAGAGATCCCTTTTTCAACTTCCACATGCCTTTGCCGAAGTAGTTCTCATAGCCTTGTCGATCTAAGGCTGTCTCTGAGATAAGATTCAGGCGTAAATCGGGAATATGCCTGACATCTTTCAACACCATTGTACACCCAACTTTGGTTTGGATGCGAACATCACCGATTCCCACAATCTTTGAAAAACTGGAGTTGCCCATCTTCACTGTACCAAAATCTCCAACTTGGTACGTACTAAAGAACTCTTTCCGGGGTGTGGCATGGTAAGAAGCTACTGTATCTACCACCCACTCGGTGTCGTTGTCTGACATATGAAGACATTCTTCTTCTTCGACAGAGAATAATGCAATATCCTCTGAGACAGTAACTGCAGTGTTCCCATCTTCAGTCTTTGGCTGTCTATTGTCTTGTTTTTGTTCTCCCTTCAAGGCATAGCAATATTTCTTTATGTGACCCTCTTGGCCACAATGGTAACACTTGAACTTCGGCCGACTCGTACCTTCTTTGGATTTCCCTCTGTCTTGAAATCTTCCTTTGCTGCGTCCTCTACTTTTGCTTCTTCCTCTGTCTCTGCCTCTACCTTTATTTTTTGTGACGAGAGCATGGGATTGATCTCCACCCAAGTCTTTCCACCTTGTCTCTTCATTGTACATGGCGTCTGTGACCATGCTCATGGTCAGCTTCCCTTCTGGTGCAGAGTTGCTGAGAGAAACGCGTCTGTGACCACCAATGTCTCTCAACTATCTGGTAAAGAACTGAGCAGTAAGACGGCTTGCATTTCATCATCTAAGCGCATCTTGACGGTTGCAAGCTGATTCACCAGACTTTTGAATTCACTGGTGTGCTCAGCAACATACACAACATTCTTCAATTTCAAATTAACAAGCCTTCTCATCACCAAGGCGTTGTTCCGAGCGGTCTTTGACCGGTACATGTCATTTAACATTGTCCATAGAGCATAGGCATCTGTCTCCTCGGCGACATGATGGTATACACCGTGGTCTATCCATTTTTTAATACAACCGATAGTCTTGCAGTTCATCTTTATCCAGTCATCATCCTTCACTACTTTTGGTTTAACCCCTTTTATAAAAATAGGGTCAAACAAGTCTTTACAATACAGGGTGTCTTCCATCCGTGACTTCCAAATTGCATAATTGGATGGAGTCAACTTGAACATAGATCCCGAAGTTGATGTTGATTCCTCCATAAACACTTGTCTACACAGAAAACAATCTCTGTCTGAAAAATAGGCTTCGTTGTTGAGTTCGGACTAGTCAAATTAGCTAGAAAAGCACTTCGGATTGTCCAAATAAAAAATTGCAAATTTTTGAAATCTGATTTGCAAAGTCTGACCGTACAGATGTGTTTGAAATACTCCAAATAGTTGGAAAGCACTATTGAATCATCAAAAACAGACTTTGAATGGCTCAGATCAAGCCAAAATAGTTTAGATAGTTCAGATCTATTGGTGTACCTTAACCGCAAAGCACTGGATCATTCCTCAGGAAGGTTGACTAGTCAATCGATGTGATGACATGGCTGACACGTGTCTGACACGTGGCTGAAAGACCGACACATTTCGATGACGTGACAAACAGGTGTCGCTGCCGTGGCGGACACGTGGCGATGAGTGCGCGCTGAGGTGGCACTGACTGGGCTGCCACGCGGTCGTCTTCTTCCTTCAGACGCGCGTGAGGCGCGTGTCGAGAGTGGGTAGACGCGCCGACTGGACAAACGGTGCGTGGAGGCGCGTGATGCGACTGTGATTCATGCGCCTTGTTTGGGAGGCGCGTGGTAGGGATTCTGGAGCTCTTCTTTGCAGTTCTGGGCTCCTCTCTTCATGCCCTTGCTCCTGGTATGCTCAAAACGTGATTTTGAGCAACTTGATTTCTGGCAGTTTCGAAGAAACGCACTCTATTTTTCAGAAACGCAACCGATTCGGCTTTGATACCACTTGTTGGAACTGTGAGACCCCAGAAATCAATCACACACAATCACACAAGAATATTTACGTGGTTCGGCAATTACCTACGTCCACAGAGAGCTATCCACTATAGAATTTTTCCGGAGGGAGTTTACACACTCACACCTCACTTACACACTATAGCACTCTCACTTCTCACAATTTCTCAGATTACACACTGTAATCTCTTATCAAACCCCCCCTCACCTCAATTTATACACAATTGAGGGAGACTCTCATTGGTTGCCACCAACCCCTTCAATTAGTGAGTGGGTGGGAGACTGGGAGAGCCACTTTCTCCATTATCTGAAAGTGGACTACGTGGGAGTTCCATTTTGGGCAGTGGAGCTAACAATATTTGGTTATTTAACCAACTGTTTGCTCCATTAACTTACAAGCTTTGCCGCACTCTTTTTCGATCTTGGAGATTAACCTTCAATACATTCTTGTTAAATGCTCTATTTTATCATAAAAACCAAACTGACTACTCCCAACAGAATATAAATCAAGCGATGAGGATCCTCAAGGGATAAAAGATGATTCAGTCATACTATTAATTATGACTCCATCACAATTCCTGAGAAAACCCGATCACTACTCAAATGATAATGCATAGATTAATGAAATTTTAAGAGGTTTTATAAACAAAATGAAATAAAAGGAGGCCTTTCTAAGTCTCTGTTCTACAGGGAATACAAAAAGGGTGAGGCATCAAAAAAAAACAAAAGCTAACTCTGTGGAAAATATGCAGGAGCTGATGACAGTCCTGCAGCAGAGCTTTCCTCACTTGTTTCTTGGTCTGTCCCGGTGAAAATCGTGTATAGTTTGGATTGAATCAGATTCAACAATTAAGTGCAAAAAAATTATATCATGCAAAGAAACCATAATTACCGAATATAATATGATTTTGAGTAATTTTACATTGTCTACAAAGACTATTTATTTTCCAAATTAAGAGTTGTATTCTGGTTTAATTAAATTTCCTGGAATGTATTGAACTTCTCTTTACCTATAATTCATAATCCCCATCATTTTAACAATGAGAACTATCAAAAGTTTCAAAACATTCTCTCTGACTTCACTTTTGGAAGTTCCTATTGTACGGGGAGCAAATATTCCGGCGAGCCCGTACTCCTTTCTTCCGAGCTCCGTCTCTGTCCGATCACCTGCGAGCCAATAAGGGTGAGCTACCCGGCGGTGTGTGGCCGGAAAAACCCTCCAACGATCAAGTTAGAACACACACACAGAGGATAGCTAGAGAGAAGGGAGAGAGAGTGTAAGATATTCCTACAGAGATGGTCGGTGTTTGCGCGTATGGGGGGCGCAAACAATGCTTATTATACCTTCTGAAGGCCCCATATCCACTCCCAGTCATCTCCTGACACGTGGCTCTGCTATCCCATCGCAGCATAAACCATGCCATTCATCCCTAACCTCAACTTGACCTGTCGATCACAGCTGGAGCTCGGCAGCCGAGCTGCCCTATTCGTTGTTGTGCCATGCCGTGCTCCATACCCTAGCACTTCACTGGCCAAGACTGAGGAGGACCGGGCTAGGCGGCATCTCGGCAAAGCCTAGCCCGAGGTGCCTCCTGGGGTCGGCCTTTCTGCCGGTCAGACAACTTCCTCGGATGTCCGCGCCTTCCCGGGCGCCGGTCACTCGGCCTATCTGGCTTCGGCCATCCTCGGACCGAGCATCCTGGTCCGACCGAGCACTGCCTTGCCGAGCAGTTTCTGTCCGGTCCGGGGTGGCACACAGCCCGAACTCTGCCCGGCCCAAGTTCTGGCAGCCCTTCTCTGGGCGAACAGTCGATCATCCCGGCCCAATGCACTGCTGGGCTTTCAACCTGCTCGGTCGATATCTCGGCCCAACTCCAGATCATAAATCACCCTCTCACCTATCAAATGAATGATTTGAAAGAAAATTCTTTTTAAGGTTTAAAAGCTCTACATGAGTTGTAGGAGGACTATTGATGCTTAAGTTCCAAGCTAGAGCTTCAGTAAATAAACATAATTTGAGAAACCTGATAGTTTCCTTTAAAAATTATAACTTTCCACAGAGAATCCCATAAATTAAATTGCAAGAACTGGGTTGAGATACATTTCATGACTATCCAATCCAAATTATTACAAACAAAACCAATCTAAAAATTACCATTTCAAGATGTTAGAAGTTCTTTCCATTAAATAGTGAGCAATTTAGCATCGAATCTCAGCTATAAACCAATCTCTCCAGTTGGGAGAAAGTTACCTTGGATAGAAAGGATAATTTCACAAGAACAGGTTTGATTACAATAAAAAGGTGTTTTGGTTCACAATCGTTTCGTGATCCTAGAATGTAGAATACAAGCACTAAATTACATTTATGTTTTTCAATTTCATTACCAAACAAACGGCACAAGGACATATACGGGCTCCCTCCAAAAAATCTCCACACCGAGAACACAACAATTTTGAGTAACCAAAGCCCCGTATGCATCTTCATAAAACTAGCCACAGGTTAATTAACTGCGGATCACAATTATCTAATTCTTCTCAACGCTTATCATGAAAAACATCCCCCCCCCTCCCACACCACAAAACAGGGCTGATCTAGTAAATATAAATTCACCCACCCAAGAAATAGATTGCAGTGACAATAACATCATCACAGATATAAATGGTAAATAGAATCTGCAGGATGACAAATGTACCAAAAGTATAAAAATATCATAGTCGAATACATATTTCTTGAAAGAAGACTTCACTACATATATATCCAGTTCAAGACTATATGCAAACAGGTAACTAACAAAGGAATGGCTTTACCACAATGTTTCCACTTCTATCATTTTCCCACTCCCACCTTTCCCTGCTTCCTTGTCGTGAGCTTGACCTTGAGCTTTTGTTGTCCTACCCAAAACCCTAAGACACAAGACAATACACATAAGAAAAGAAATGATACCAAAGTTAAAAGAAACTATTACTCCCAATGGAGCTACCGACGCCAATTTTCGCAAACTGATCTTTTTCTCCTAAAAGATAATTTATGCATAGCCACTCAGTCATGGCAATGGATTAGCATGAAAAAAATGTTGCCTTGATTCAACATAAAGTTTTGGTGTTCAAAGTAGACATATGCCTATTTCAAGTACGAAACACAGAGAAAAGCTATAGCAGTAAATTAATCAAGAACAAGTAAGAAGCTTAACTTGCCTTTTGTTCCCATTAAAAATGTATGTTGCCTGTTCTTCCTACTCTTTGTTGTTGTTCTTTTTTTGTTCGGTTTCATTAACAAATTCATGACTCCCTGAGAGTCCTTTCAACCCGCTGACTAATACCAGGCTCTTAACATAAGCAGCCACATAAAAGAAGCAGCCAACACCATGGATACCAAGATTCTTTGTTTCTTTTGTTTTAAGGTCATAAGAAACCAAATTTTCACTTCTTTCCAACAAGACTTCACTGTTCTTTCTAAACCCAATAACCGGCCCCAAACTTTGCTGATAATCGACGATAGCAAATAGTTTCGTCCATGACTCAACCACACTATACTTTTCCATCACCCACATGTCATATGCTTGGTTAGAACCAGATAAAAAAACATCATGCATCACACAAAGTGATTCCCCAAATACGTTGATCTCTATGTTTATCCCACGCTGGGCAGCCAAGCTATCTGGTAGAAAAATCTCCCGGAACAACTCATCACACATATTGAAAGACACAATCAAACTGCGGCAAAAACTTCCATTTGTTTTCCGATCATATGCAATCCAATGTACAGCCCCATTGATATAAACCTGCGGTGATCGCTCGGGAATAATGCTTTGAACACCACAATCACTAATGCTTTGCCAACATCCCCTGCTGAGCGAGTAAAGCTCAACCTCGGGTGGAACAATGTCAAAACCATCATCATCTTCGACATAGATAACCCTAACCACTTTACAATCATGATTGATTGAATCGAACCCAAACCCAATTGAATACATAAAAGGACCATGGGTTTGAAAAACAACATTGGGTCTTGGAAGGTTAAAAGATTTTCTAATTGATGGGTTCCATAAAATGATGGTGTGTACATAGCACATGTGATCATCAGACAAGCAAACCACACCATTGCAACTACCCACAATCCTGAAATACCAATTTACGCTATGAAATGGAAAATCAAGCTCAGCATAGTCATCGAGTGTGGGATTGTCATGGCGTATTGAGAAATGCTCTTTCCTAGGATGCTCAGAGCAATGTCTAAGCAGTAGTAATGGTGGGTCTTGTTGTTTGTTTCGATTGAGGTGTGTGGAAATGAAACTAGGGCTAGTGATGAGAGAGTACCATGATTTGCAGACGCTTGTGCATCGAAGGAGGGTTTTGATGGGTAGTGTTGCGAGGATGTTACGAGACCACACTTCTTCAGGCAGATAGTCTGACATTTCTTCTTCTTCTTCACCTTTCGTTTGCACACACAGATGATGAGAGAAGCCTCGGCCTTACTTTATTAGGGCTCCATCGGCGCCAAAATGTTTATCGGGCAATGATAAGGAACATCAAATTTTTTATTAAATAAATAAATGTCTGGCATGGATCAAACTTATATATTGGATGTTTGGTTATTTATTTGTAAAAAATTTAAGCCTTTTAGTGGGTGTTTGGCAAGTGAGTTTTTTTAGTTATAGGATATTATTAAATTTTTTTTTAATGTTTGGGAAGATAGTTAGATTTTTTTGTGGTTGAATGTGATATTTGTAAGAGAAAAAATGAAATGATTATGACGTTTGATGTGATATTTTGTTTGAATATGCTTTTTTTTTAGTTTTGTAAAACATTTGTCGTTAGTGAAAAAAAACCCAAAAATCAAGTTCCCAAACATGTTTATCTTAGGCTTTTATATCTAGAGGAACCCTTGGCGTTGGAAGAAAAAGAAGAAGTTATATCTATATAAATAATACAAATGAAAAAAGAAGAAGTTTTAACTTTTGTAAAACATTTGTCTGCAAGTGTGTCTGTAGTAGAATACAACTGAAAAATTCTATAAGTACAAGTGTCACTTGATGGGGGGAGGTAACCAAAAGCTTGGATCAAGGGGGCCTGGGTATCAGAAGAATAAGAGATATGAATGCTTGTCTATTGCTCAAATGGTAGTGGAAATTTGGAACTCAAGTAAACTTTCTTTGGAGGAGAGCTATATGTAGCAAATACAATATTGATGAGGCTAGTTGGCATCCACCTTTAAAGTCCTCCTACAAACATTCTAGAGTTTGGAAGGACATATTATCTATTGGGATTCATAGCACAAATATTTACAATTTCTATATAGATAACTGCCAAATCCAAGTGGGGGATGGGAGTAGGATTAAATTTTGGCATGACAGATGGTGTGGCAGCTCTAGTCTCAAGTCTACTTTTCCCCTTCTCTTTAATCTTTCAACAGATAAAAAAGGTTCTCTACAACAATTCATGGCAAGAAAATCTAGCCCAAACAATTGGAATTTTCCTATTAGGAGAGTGCTTTTCAGTTGGGAATTGGAAGAAGAAGCTAACTTACTTGGTCTACTATCTTCAGCTCCATCATTGTCAATTGGCAGGGCTGATCATCTTATCTAGGCTTCTGCATCTGCAAGTCCTGGTGTATTTTCCGTGTCCTTTCTCTACTCTGCCTCTAACTCTATCCTAGGGCCTCATTTTAACATTTGCAAGCATATTTGGAACGGGGCTGTCCCCCCTAAGGTTTCATTCTTTACTTGGCTGGCCTGGAAAAACAAAATCAAGACAGCAGTGTTTATGCACAGAATTGGCATCTTAGATGCTTCTGCTTCGCTCATCTGCCCATTTTGTCGTTCTGAACCTGAATCTGCTGTCCATATCTTGCTACATTGCCCATTTTCTTGGTTGATTTGGTCATCTATAATTAATGAGTGGGGGTTCTCTTGGTGCATTCAAGGATCAGTGGATGATCTCCTCCAATAGTGGATGACTGTCAAGCTCAAAAATTTTGATAGGTTAATTTGGAGAGCCATCCCCCTTATTGTTCTTTGGTCGCTTTGGAAACTTAGGAATGAATGTGTCTTTGCAGAGGCTCAACCTAGTCTCTCTGGCTTGAGTGAAAATATCAAAATTAGAGCAGTACTTTGGCTGAAAGCATCTACTAAAGATCTTCCTTATTCCGTTGATGATTTAATTTTCAATTGGCGTCAAATCAGAGGATGTTCTTAACTGTTCCGAGCTGCTTTGTGTTGAAATCTGGGTTTGTATGGATGTAAGCGTTTTTGTGTTAGCATGTAGACAGTCAGTAGTCTTCAATTATGCATGTCAGTGGCTGGGGATGGTCTGCTAGTGTTTGGCTGTTGTCTTCTTGTTTTTGTCTTGTTTTGTTCTGCTCTGTTTGTTGGTTTCTCACCATCTTGGAGCCTCGAGTGTGTGCTAGCAGATGATTGGGTGTGCGTTTTGGTGCCAACCTAGTTGGGATCCAAATGTTTCACTGTGATGCTTTTTGCACCCTCTTCTTTATTGATGTATGTTATCATACTTGTTATGTTTTTCATCAATAAAGCTTTTCTTTTGCCGATCAAAAAAAAAAAAAAAAGTGTCACTTGCACATCTCTATCAATTGACAATATTTTTTCCCAACTCCCACTTACATGTAATTTCCCTTATATATATCTATATAAATAATAACCGCCTACTTGCTGGAAATTCATCATTTTATTTTTCCAATTTTGTTATTTTATTTTGAATAATTTATTAATGGTGGTATATATGTTGGTGAAGGTTTTTTCATAATTATACAAAAATTCTTGGTCAATTATGAAACAGTTTTTTTTTATAATTACGCAAATATTTTTGGTCAATTATGAAACATAAATCTTTTATTTTTTTAACAAATTACAAATATATCCATAAGGTTTGTTAAAATATGAATCGGTCCTACAATACTAGAAATTATAACTATCGTTTGTTATAAATTTTAATTTAACACAATACTCAAAAGAAAGAAAAAAATTATTCTCATATGCAATAATAAATTATCAAAATTGCTTATTGAAAAATATTTCTCATATCATTAAAAAATTTTAACTGACTTAATGATTTAACATTATCCAGAAAGCAACCCAAGAGGGGGGTGAATTGGGTTTCTTAAATAAATTACTAAATTCAAAAGTTAACCGAAATAATAAACAATTAACAATATGAAACAATAAAGATGAGTAATAAATTAAAATATAATCCAAATAAGAAATAGATGCAATATAAATGAGACTAATAAAAATAAATTAAGCAAAGGATGGGAAGAGGATACAACCACAGAATTTATAATGGTTTGGCTCAAACCAAGCCTACATCTACTTCTCAAGATCTTCCTTGAGAGTTCTTCACTATGAGTCAAATAGAAATTACATTCCTAGCTTTACAGGTGCTAGTGAACCTTAATAATTGATCAACCCTGATCACTCCAACCAACTAATTGTGAATCCGATGCTAGTTACACTTAACCCAAGTGATTTTAAATAAAAAATCACTCACAAAAATGTAACTCTCTTTACTAGAAAAATGATAAGGGATTGGAAATCTTTTTACAATAAAAGCTCAAACACTCAATAAATTTCACAAAGAAAATTATATAACTCAATAAAAAAATACCACACAATATTATGAACTCTTCAATATCACAAATTTTCTTCACTTCACTTCTTTGTCTTTTCTTTTCTCCACAAAGCTTCTTTTATAGCTGTTATAAAAAAAAAAAAAAAAAAAAAAAAAAAAAAAAACTAGCCATTACAAAGAGATTCTAGGTAGACTTCTCTTTCCTTCTATTTTTCTTCCATTTGAATTCATTAGCCTTTTGGACTTGCATCATTCTTGTCAAGAAACACTACAAATCAATCAAAGCAAGAGAATGAATAAGAAAAGATATGGAAATGATTTGAATTGATTTTTATATTAAATTAAAGTATTCAAAAGATGCACAATAAATTCAGTTATTTTTAAAATGGTGCAGTCTATATCAAAATGACAAATTTTATTTTTATATTTTGTGTCAAATGATTGTAAGAAAATGTGTATTAAAAAAAATATTTATTTATTAATAAAATTGGTCATTTGTTATGTGAGTATGATGTATGTATTAATAAAATTACTCATTTGTATATATATATATATATATATTCTTCTGCTTCTTATTAATTCAGTGAATTATCTTAGTAATTTTTTTTTTTTAAAATGAGAGAATTATCTTAGTATTTGTTTTATATTTATCTGTTGAGAAAAGTTACACACCATAAATTTTTTATTTTATAAATTTCAAAAAATGTTAAAGACTCATAAATTCACCTAAAATGATATGGTAATAGAATTGAAATCTACATTATTAAGTATATAACAAATCAAAAAATATTACATATCTTACCACATAAGTTTATCATATATCTAATGATTTATTTTATTTTATTACATAAAATAATATTTTAATTTTAAAAAAATTATCAAAATATAAAATTTAAATATACTGTTATAATAGCGGGCCTTTTGAAACTAGTATAATATAAGAATTGCTTCACAGTCAAAGACTTCTGCTTTGGTCAACCATTTCATAATTGTTCTTTATTCAATGCCTCCTCCATTAGCTATTCGGTTCTCGTTTTGTAATTCACTAATGCGGTACACCTTTCGCTTATGGTATTAGATGATAAATTGCTTGCTTTTCTTTCTTTCTTAGTTAGAGAGCCGTGCATATTATTAAAAATATCTTTGTGTTAAGTTGCCTTTTTTTATTTTTATTTTTTTTTAATGCTAAAAGACAAAATAGAATTGTTTTTATTATAGTTGTCCAAAATATTATCATTTTGGAAATTATCAGATAGTTTTGGGTGGTGTTTAGTTTATCAAGAAGTTTAAGAGCACAAACGATAGAACATAGAAACTAAACACAAAAACTGTTCACCGGTAGCCTATCCGGACGATTGGATAGAGGTTGTCAACCGTTGCTGTTATGGTGTCGGCCACGATTGTTAAGCTTGTCGACTGCGACTATTATGGTGTCTTATGGTCGTTCTGGCGGTCGTTTCAGTGGACGACCAGTGAACAATTTTCTACGTTTGGCTTCTGTGTTCCACCCACTATGTGTGTAGCATTGCTATTCATTTATTAGACTAAAGTGGAATAAAAATTTATTCTATCAAAAAATTTATTTTAATTTTTTATTTACCAAAATAATGATAAAAAATGCATTGTAATGAATTGAATGAAGCGCGGAATTATTATGTCATTGGGTACATGGAGTTGGCACTCCTGACAAGTGAAAAGTTGCAGTCTATATGTCTCTCATTTATTTAGTAAAGATGAGTCATTATGTTTCACTCATAAAAATCCTCGCTACACTATTGATTTGTACCATTACATAGGCAATGCCACATGATATTCAGGAAGTACTCAGCTATAGCGGGAAAAATTGATTCTTATATAAAATTTGTGGCTATTATTTTTGTAAATAACATCAAAAAAAATTATATTTAAAAAAATAAAACATATTTTTATGTATTTATTTAGAAAATTAATGAATTACCCCTTACCTCTACTTGTGTCACTCCATCCCCTCCACCTTGGCAACCCCACTACCCCCAACCACTATTACCATTAATATAACTATTAAAGTATCAGTTTAAAGGTCAAAATTAAATATAAGAACAAATCTAAAAAAATTAAATACAAGAAAATAATTCTTATGATTTTTTTAATAAAATTATTAGGCACATTCATCAAAACAAACGGAGTGTTAATCTTTTATTCTATTCATTTCCTTGAAGAATATTCTTATTTTTAGATAATAATCTCAAATAATGTTTGATTGATTGAAATAGAGGTGGAATGCCATTGATTTAGGTAGAATGAAATGAAATAATTATTTTTTACACTCTCAATAAAATAATTATTCTATTATATTTTATTTCATTAAAATAAATGCGAAGTCAAAAATCAAAACCAAATTTATAAAAAAAAAATAAAAATTCAAATACCCTGTGCATGTGCCTTGCATGGGCAATTTTTAACTAGTATATATATATATAGGGCGAATTACATTAATGGCACTTATAATTTGAGATTTGTATCACATTAATTTTTGACCTTTTAATTGGAGATTATTTCATTTTTACCTCTATACTTTGTCACGTTTTTCAAAGACCTCCCCGGACTACTCTTATTTTCACGCGTACCCCTATACTATGTGAATTCCTTTCAATTTTACCCCTGCCATCTATTTCCGTCAAGGAAGTGGACGGAATGGGTGAAGTGGCCCCCTATACTTTCACATAGAGGGAAAATTAAACGACTTGGTTGATCACAATCAGGTTACATATATTATGGTTGCTTAGAACTCCCCAAATCGCAATTAGGGTTTTTAATTTGCTCTCAAAATTCAAAAATCAAAGCTAAGAGTGAACAACAACTGTGAAATCACATTGAAATCAAAGGTTGAACGATGGGTTGGGTGCTAAAAGAGAAGAATAATGGTGGAGGAAGACAAACACTTGTATGTGGTATGTATGTGTTTTTTAATTATAAATGTTAATATTATTTTAGAATGGTCAAATCTTTGTTTATTTGTATGTGACATGGATTTGTTAATGAAATTTGTTTATGTTTGTTTCGGTTTGAACAATTTTACTTTAAGAAAATCTTTGTTTATGTTTGTTTGATATTGATGAACACATATGAAATCTTTGTTTTTTTGGTTGTTTGTATTTCACATGGATGACTGCTTGTTTATTATTTATCTATCTGTGGTGTAATGTAATAGGATTTTATCATTGTGAGTTCCATTGAATAGTAGTGTTAATGACACATTTCTAACACAAAATACAGAAGATGGATCTGGGTATTTTACAATCAAAATGCACCATGGAGGTATGGTGAGGTATATTCCACAGAGGGTTTACAGTGGTGGTATGGTAAGTCATTTTGACTTTTGTCATTCAGATCAAATTTCCATTACAAAGTTGTGTTACATGGCTAAGGAATTAGGACATATGCCATGTAATAACTATTACAGTAAGGTTAGTGGTTATGGTGGGATGGAGTTACTAAAATCTGATGCTGATGTATTGGTGTTAGACACATATGTGGATGAAAATAGAGTAATAGATGTTTATATAGGACACAATTTGGATGATTATGTAAGTACACAAAGTAGTCAAGTAGGCTCAAGTGTAGAAACAAGTAAGGGTAAGGGGATAATGCTTGACGTTGAATTGGAGGGAGATGAAGATAGTGATGCCTATGATCCTAACCAGTCAGACTCATCCTTTGATAAGTCTAAAAAATATAATGACACTGACTATAAGCAAGGTGATAATGATGATTTATATGATAAACATGTTGACAAAGATGTGGAATTTGGTGGTTTAGGAAGTAGTAAGGATGCTATGGGTGATATGGCTAACAATGATGACCTACAAAGCATGGACAACTCATTTGATAAGCTAAGAAGCCTTCATAGCTCCTTTGATGAAGATAGTCATTACACTAGGATTAAGTACCCTATTTTCAGTGAGAGCGACATGCATAATCCTACATTCCAACTTGGCATGGAGTTCAAAACAAATGTGTTGTTTAGAGATTCTGTGAAGGAGTATACTATTAAGTGGGAAAAACAAATCACATTCACTAAGAGTGACAAACAGAGGGTTAGGGCAGAGTGCAAACCTAGTTATCCATGGGTTTGCTATGCTTCTTTTGTAAAGGGTGAAGAGGTGTTCAGGATCAAAACTTTTGTAGATGAACACACATGTAACAGAACATTTGATGTGCCCCATGTGATTAGTAGATGGATTGTCAATAAGTATTGGGAAAAGATTAGGTCAAACCCTACCTGGCCAATTAAGTCATTGGCAAACACCATTACAACAGAGCACAATGTCAAAGTTGACTTGCAGAAAGTGAGAAGGGCAAAAATTAAGGCTCTCACAATGATTAAGGGTACTACAACTGAACAATTTGCAATGCTTTGGGTTATGTAGAAGAGATTAGAAGTAGTAATCCAGGAACAACAATTTCCATGAAGGTGAAAGAAGTTCCAAAAGTTCATGAAGAGGATGAGCAAATGTCCAAGTTTAAGAGATTGTATTTGTGTTGGGGTCTATTGAAGAAGAGTTTCCAAAATACTTGTAGGCCAGTCATTGGAGTGGATGTTTGTCATTTGAAGGGGCCACATAGTGGAGTGTTGTTGATTGCAGTGGGGATAGATGCAAATAATTGTATATTCCCATTTGCCTATGCCATTGTTGAGAATGAGATGAACAAAACATGGTTGCGGTTTCTGAATTTGTTGGGGCAAGACTTGAATATTGTGAATTCTCATTGTTACACTTTCATGAGTGACAAACGGAATGGCCTAATTGATGCAGTGGCTGAGCTTTTTCCAAATGCCTCACACAGGTTCTGTGTAAGGCATTTGTACAACAATTCCAAGAGTCAATTTAAGGGTAGGGTATTGAAGGATTTGTTATGGAAGGCAACCAGGACAAGCACTGTTGGTGTATTCACCAAAGTTATGGAAGAAATGAAAGGAGTTGATGAACAAGCATACAATTGGTTGTCTAGAAGAGCCCCAATCCATTGGAGTAGGAGTCACTTCTTCAGTTTCCCCAAGTGCGACATTTTGTTGAATAATCTTTGTGAGTGTTTCAATGCAAGCATATTGCAGGCTAGGGATCAACTTGTGTTGTCCATGTTAGAGAATATAAGAGTTTTGTTGATGGGAGCAGTTAAAAAAAGAAATGAAGCAATGAAAATGTATAACAAAAGTGATATATGTCCTAAGATTCAGAAGATTTTGGAAAAGGTAAAGGTGAGTGCAGCTGGATGGATTCCTAGATGGAATGGGGGTTCCCAATATGAAGTTGTTGGCCCATATGGTGAGCAATATAAGGTGGACTTCAAAGAATGGACTTGTGGATGTAGGAAATGGGATCTGTCAGGCCTTCCTTGTGTCCATGTTGTGGTTGCTACAAACTATATGGGTGAAGAACCAGAAAATTATGTACATCATTACTATAAACTTGAAACCTGCCTGAGGATTTATGAGAACATGTTGACTCCAATCAATGGTAGACAAATGTGGCCAACAACTCAATATGGTAAAGTGCTACCACCTGATGTGAATAAGAGAGCTGGGAGGCCAAGACTGAATAAGAGGACGGACACAGATGTCCCAATTGATGCAACTGATTCAAGTAAGCTGGGAAAGAGGGGAACTCAGATGACATGCAAGAATTGTGGCAAGTTGGGACACAACAAGAGGACATGCAAAGTCAAAGGCCAATTCACCTACCTAAAAGATCCTGTGAGTTCCAGTCAAGTAATTCATATTTTTATTGCATTTTGTTAACTTACACATTGCTAACTTTTGTTTTTTAGTTTTTGCAGTCCCAGCATGAAGGAAGCCAATGTCAGGTCCAGACTGAAGGGAGCCAAACTCAAAGTCAGGTAAAAGGAAGCCTGGTTGGGAGTCAAGTTACAGAAGCAACTCAAGTTAGGAAGAAGAAGATGGCTATAAGTTTTGCAAAGGCCCTATTTGTTAATTTACAGATGTCTTCTTTGCATATGTCCTAACAATGATGATGGCCATTGCAGGTGAAAAAGAAAAAGGTTATGAGAACAAGTGACTCAACTTCATTGCATGCAAGTCAGGATGTGCAGGGGTCTGCAGTAACTTCCAATACTAACATTCCTCTGCAAGCTCAAATGAGATGGAAAGGAAGAGTGGTGTACAATGTTAGTGTTGTCAAATCTGTTGTGGGTCAAACCAAGAATGCAACTAACACAAAGTAATGGATGTGAAGGACCACTGTTGTTGTTGTTGTTGCTGTTGTTGTTGTTGTTTTTTTTTTTTTTTTTTAAATGTTGGAGAAGGTTTTTGCTACTTTTGTTCATGGAATACAATGTAATGGATGTGAATGTTTTTGCTACTCTTGTTCATATTCCATAACCTTTATAGTGGTAGGGGGTTTTGTACATTTGAAGCTTGGTTTTTGTATTGGCTGCCCCTTTCTTAGTATATGTTTTGCACAACATGAATGACAAGTGTGTCAACTGATTAACATTTGAATGATAATTTACTGTATTTTTGTTGTTGTTTCCAAGTCATGATGTTCATTGGTGATGTTCACAGTTGTTGATATTCATTGTTCATTGGTGATGTTCATTGTTCATTAAATTTGGAGTGACAATTATGGTCATAGATTGTGTACCTAGTTCTGTATGTTTCCTTTGTCTATGTCAGAGTCACCAAACACAAAATAATCGAGACAACATTAATAAGTCACCAAGCACACAATTTTCATCTTAAAAACATATTTTCTATTAAAAACACTTCACCCATTGCATATGATTCATAAACAAGATACATACTTCATTCATTCTTACACTACCATACAACTTTAAACTTTACAATACAAACCATATTCCTACAACCAACCATGACAAAACCAAGCAAATCCATAGTTTCCTCTCTCTTCCAGTCCTTCTCTTCAGTTGTGCTTCTATCTTATTCAACTTCTTCAACAACCCAGGAATTATTTGCATTGCCCGATCACACATGGGTGGGTCTATCCAGATAAAGTGATTGCAACCACTGTTAGGGCAACTAAGAAATCTCCTCTCAGGATTTGTGTCGGTCCATGCTCTGTATATCAACCTTCTTCTTCCACAAACATTGCAAAACATCTCGTCTACACCACTTGCGTTCCATCTACCTTGATTTCTTGAGCTTCGATTGTTCCTCACTTCTTCTCTCCTACTGATTTCATTGATGCTCTGTTGTTTTCTTCTATTTTTGTAGTCGTCTCTATTTTTATAGGTTGAAGGAAATATAAGGGAAGGGAAGGTTAGGTTTTGGGGGGAAAGCCCTAATTTTCCCTCCATGTGAAAGTATAGGGGGCCACGTCACCTATTCCATCCACTTCCTTGACAGAAATAGACGACAGGGGTAAAATTGAAAATAATTCACATAGTATAGCGGTACGCGTGAAAATAAGACTAGTCTGGGGGGGTCTTTGAAAAACGTGACAAAGTATAGGGGTAAAAATGAAATAATATCTTTTAATTGTGATATATTTGACTCTAAATTTTGAATCTCATTCTAAATAAAAACAATTGAAGATATTGTTGCTCTATTTCAAGGGCAAAGTCATCAATTTGATAAAATATAAACTAGTTTGACAAAAAAAAAAATGTCAAAAAATTATTTTTAAATTTTAAAAATTATTTCTACGCACCAAAGATAAAATTATATAAAATGTTAAATCTTTTATATTTTTTTTTAATTTTTTTACCAAATTAATTTTTAGTATATGTTTGGATGATGATCATGTAATGGGTGGTCTTTTTTGTTGATTTTTTGGATGGTTATCATGTAATAAAAAATTGTATTTGTTGTTAACAGATATTTTTAGATAGTTATCATGTAATAGATGGTTATTAGATTTTTAATGTGTAATCGATATGTTTAATATATGAAATGTTTTTAGTCTTGAATATTTTCATTTAATCAATTGGTTTAATAATGACATCCAAGTTGTCGTCATGTCATGTTTGACTTTGAAAAATAGAAACTAATTTGTCGAAAATAAATTAAAAAACTTATTTAAAAAAAATTATTTCTACCCTCCCAAAATATAAAATTATATAAAAATAATGTATAGCGATCCCGGTTTTCACTCGGCACATGTGGTTGCCTGGACTCGAGTTTATGGTTTCTGAATGTCGTTCATTGTCTTTTCCTCTTTATTCCTCCTTAAATTTGGTTATTTGGATGTGTTGAGTTTGTTTGGAACAGGTTGGTTGCTTGGTTTTCAAACCTTGTGTTACCTAGAATTTTGGTCATTCGCACGAACGACCCTTCTTGCGCTCGAGCAGGATTTGCAAACTCTCAGTACTTTGCATATTTGCAAAAGTACTGGAGGGGTATTTTCCATGCTCATGCGGCATTTCCTACACTCGAGCATCCCTTCTTAAGCTCGAGTAGTTTTTCTGTTGTCTGCAAAGTATTGGAGGTGTGTATTCTACGCTCGAGCGGAACAACTTGTTGTGTCTGACGCTCGAGCATCAACTCTTGCGCTACTGTGCATTATCAGATCGCGAAAATGACTTTTAAATCACTTTTTCAGATCTTTTCATCCTAAAACCTAAAGCTGAGACCTTCTCTTTCTAAAACACACTCTCTCTCTACATTTTTACCTAGTTCTAGTGGTTTCTCCACCCATTCACCTTTGTTAAAAAGATAGAATATCTCAAGATCTACAGTTTGATCAGAATAGAGTTGGGTTTGGACATCTTTGAAGTTCTACCATTGCTTGGCTCATCTTCTCTCTTTGAGTTAGGGAATTTCTACACTTTGTTATGGTTTTTAACTTAGTTATTTGTGGTTGTGTAACAATGATGGGTCTTAGGAGTATTATGAACAAACCTAGGGTTTGGGATATAAAAATCAAAAGAGGGGTTTTGAGTAAATGTGAAATAGATGGTCATGGGGTTAAATGTAAGGTTGTATTGTGGCCAAATGCTTGATTTGGGCCACTTGGGTTGTTATTTAAAAATGGGAGGAGTTTTGCCCTAAATGGTTCGAATACTTATTTTGCATAAATGTATGAAATTGACATTGCAGATATGAAATTGCATGGATATTGGTAGAAATGGTGGAATTGGATATATATTATCTCATACTTATGGAAATTTAAATAAGTTATCTTTCTTGAGACTGAATATTTGTTTAGAAATATCTGTATTGGGCTATCGGTGGAGGATAGTCATAATTGTTGTAGAAATTGCATGAGGATTAGGTGAATTGAAACTAACCTCTTGTTAATTGTCATTGAAATTGACTATATTTAAATACATTGTATATGTGTGATTGATTGGGAGGAGAAAATGGATGTACTCCATTATTTGGGAGGAGATAGGGAATGGACTCAATTAAAATTAAGTTGGTTGGACTGTCCAGGGTGAAAGTCCCAAAATCTTGTATATATATGGGTGCCAATTCCCGCAGACAAAATTTTCGTAAAATGGCAAAGAGAAGTGTTTATGTGTTGGTTGCATTGATTGGAGAATCATTGAGTTGTAGTCTCGATTGGATTGTTGAAATACAAATGAAATTGTCTCATAAATTGAGATGATATAAATCGACTGTAAATAAACTGAAGGAAAACAGATTGAAATATGAATTTGGGCTTCTCATGGGAATATAAAAAGGATGTTTTGTTTCAAGCATTTCATAAGCACACCGTACTTATACCTCCGTTAAACCTCATATATTATGTTAGATTGTTTCTACTGGGCTTTGGCTCACCCTATTTTGGGAAACCATTTTCAGGTACCGGTGACATGCGCCCTCCAAGGACGTAGCTTGGGAGGACCTTGGAGCCGAAGGCTTTTTTCATGTTATTTTGTATTTTAATGTTCGTTCAAGCCTAGGGCTTTATACGTACAGAGCTTATGACTCTCTTTTGTTGTAACCAAGCAATGTCTTGGAAAGATGTAAGCCGCAGGGCATTTATTTTGTTGATCAGTAACTGGTATGACATGCTATAGATTCAGGATGTACATTTATGAATGTATATTGCATGTGTTATCTTTTGTAATACGAACTCTGATGAATGAAAGTACTTTATTTCTATTTTTCTTCCGCTTATGAGTTGGATTTGTTATATTATTTTTGCGGGCGTTACAACTTGGTATCAGAGCGTACCGGGTTTGAATACTTTGGGTACGTGGGAAGTGGTTAGTACCACAATGGATTTGTCTCGCTTTGTTGAGACTTATGTGATAACATGCTTATATGACTATATGGGTATGGGATTTAGTTCCTAAGATATCAATTTGGTCTACGGGTTTTTGGACGTCCTATTAGAAGAGCACTTGATCATTGCTGCTTCCAATTGGAACTCTAGCAACGTCGCGGGACGATCATTATTTAGGAAGGAAATTCGTATGAGTTTATGTGATTACGTGCTTATATAGAGTGATTTACTGTTGTTCATCGAATTAGGACATGAGTGAGTTAGCTTCGGCAAATTTGTAAATGTGCTAATACCTTTTATTACCTTTATTAGGATATCAAGACGTGGACATGGTAGTGGTAGGCCTAGAAGGCATGAGATGCATCTACCGGATAATATTCCTGCACAAGAAGAAGGGGTTGGTCAGGCCAATGTGGCTGAACTGGTTAGTCAACAGGCCATGGGCGCCTTAGCCCCGTGAAATGGTCGGAGCTTTGCGGGAATCTATGGACATTCTCAGGGCTGAGAATCAAGTCCAAGCCCAAATAGCTGAGGTAGGGCCATCTTTCTTGAAGAGAAAGTTTTTCAGGTCGAGTCCAGACGAGTTTTTGGGTGATTCCAAGGAGCCATTGAAGGTAGATAAGTGGCTAGAGCAAATGGTAAAGATGTTTGAGATGCTTAGCATCAAAGACGGTGGTTTGAGAGTGACCTTGGCATCCTTCCAACTGATGGGAGAAGCGGGTCAATGGTGGAAGTATGCGCAAGGCGCATTGGAGGGGCTTGGGAGGCTTTTGTCAATGCCTTCTAGGACAAGTTTTTGCCTCCCACTGTTAGAGAGAAGTTGAGAGACCAGTTTTCTAAGTTGGTGCAGCTGAATACACTAGTGGCTGAGTTTGAGGCCACGTTCACTAGTTTGTCGAGGTTTGCACCAGAACTCGTGGCGACTGAGGAGCGCCGTTGTCTGGAGTTCGAGAAGCGACTGAGGACCAAGCTCATGTTCAGAGTGGTCGGATCCATGATTAGGGATTATGGACGCCTTGTGGAGGCTGCATCCCATCTTGAGACTACCATGTAGATGGAGGAGGAAAGGATGAGGGGCTCTAGGAGAATCCAGAATACCCAAGGGGACAGTGAGAGACAGAGAGGTTCTAATCCCCAGCAGTCCCAGGGGGCACAGTCGAGGTCTGCCTTTCTAGTACCGAGTTCGGGTCCTGGGAGAGGTGGTCAGGGAGATTTCACTTGTTTTAAGTGTGGTCAATTAGGCCACAGGTCTCCGGCTTCCCCGCAGAGAGGAGGAGGGCAGCGAGCAGCATCGTCTTCGGCTTGTTCTCAGGGCTAGAGTCAAGGAAGAGGCCAGCCGCTCACTTGTTATCAGTGTGGGCAGGCGGGACATATGAAGAGATTTTGCCCACAGTTGGGTGGCACATTTGGTGTGTCTAGTTCGAGGCAGACACAGAGCCACTAGCTAGCACAGTCAGCAAAGGCCTTGAGGGCTAATTAGGGAGCCTCTTCAGCTCAATCAATGCATCAGTTCTATGCCCCGAAGGGTGAGCAGGTGATCAGAGGCCTACAAGGCATGTGTATGCTGTTACCACGCCAGATCTAGTACCAGCGCCTTCTGTTGTGAGAGGTACTTTCTTGTTTTACAATTCAGTTGCTAATGTGTTGATTGATACAGGTGCATCCCATTCATTTATCTCGTCTGCATTTGCATCAGTTTTGGGGTTAGAATTAGCCTAGTTAATATCTCCTATTTGTGTGGTGTCACCTATTGAGGGTGAGATGGTTCTGAAGCAAGGGTGTCAGGGTTGTGATATAGAGGTTGTCGATCGTTGGCTTCCCTTTTCATTTGTATTGATTGATATGTCTTGTTTCGATGTTGTATTAAGTATGAACTGGTTGTCTTCATATCGGGCTGTTATAGATTGCTATCGTCAAAGGGTTACTGTATGTACCTTGAGCGGTGACTGCTTTCATTTCTTGGGGGACCGAGTTGGTACAGTCTCATCACCAGTATATGATCCGCGTGGGCAGAGTGAACTTAGTTGTCCCCTTACTAGCTTCTCGAGTAGTGAGTGTGATAAAGTCTGGATTGAGTTGCCAAGAGTTTTTTGTGAATACCCAGACGTCTTTCCCGAGGATCGTACTATTTTACCACCTTACCGAGAGATCGAGTTCTCTATTGATCTAGTGCTTGGTACGACACCAGTTTCAATGGCATTGTATCGGTTTGCAATCGCTGAGTTGAGTGAGTTGAAGGTTTAACTCCAGGAATTGCTAGATAAGGGTTTTATCCGCCCTATTGCTTCGCCTTGGAGAGCACCAACTCTCTTTGCTGAAAAGAAAGATGGAGCGTTGCAACTTTGTATTGATTACCAGAAGTTGAACCGGGAAACTGTTAAGAACAAGTTCCCAATGCCTCGTATAGATGATCTGTTTAATCAGTTGAAGGGATTTTGTTGTTTTTCTAAGATAGACCTGAGATCGGGTTATCATCAGTTAAGAGTGAGGGAGGAGGACATCGCAAAGACGACATTTCGTATGCGGTATGGCCATTACGAGTTCCTAGTGATGCCTTTTGGGCTGACCAATGCACCGGCTGTATTTATGGATTTGATGAATCGGATCTTTCGTGAGTTTCTAAACCGCTTTGTGGTCGTCTTTGTGGACAACATCTTGATTTACTCACCCTCTGAGGAGGAGCACGAGGAACACTTGCGAGTAGTGCTTGAGTTACTTAGGGCCCACAAGCTATATGCTAAATTTGGGAAATGTGAGTTCTGGCTGAAAGAGGTCTTCGGGAAGTGGGTTTTTATGATCCGATAAAGAATCAAACTTATTTAAATGTTCTTGCTAGTCTATATTTTCTTGAAAAGGGTGCTCAACCTACAGAAACTGTTCGGGATATTTTAAAGAAGGCAGAGGTTTTTAAAGAATTTCGCCCTAATCAAACAAAATTTAATTAAGGAAATACAAAAGGTAGGGGAGTGATGACTCGTATATAGTTTTATATAACCTTTCTCTACTATTTTTTTTTTTATTCCTCTTTTGCTCTATTCGTACTTATTCATTGCTCCCATAGAGTCCCATGTTCTATAACAACAAAATCTTAATTTATGGATCCTAGAAATATAAAATTCTAGCAGCCTCTTCAATTAGTTGGTTTTCGTTGGAACTCTATTAACAAATAATAAATAAGAAATCAAGTTTGCTTATTCCACTTATATTGATTGAATAAATGATTGAATAAACCCGAGATTTTTTTTCTACTTCTTCCTTATTTATTCCTCTATTTCCATTTTTTGTATCTATATAGATTATAGATGGAGTGCCAATCCAACACAAGTCCTTTTTTTTAATATTATTTCCATTGTATTTTTTTCGAAAATATATATTATATTGACAACAGTGTATCGAACAAATATAATTCATCGTAATTAAGTATATCTATTTATCTCCGTCCATAGGTTTGGTTTTTTACTTTCCTTCAGGTAAATGATGGGTTCGTTGGATTCATTTTGATACAAGAAGTTTTTTTTGATGGGGTCTATCAATTTTGATATTTATCTATATATTTTTTTTGATAATTTCTTGTATTTTCATCGGATCTGTTCATTTTTATGTTCAGAATCAATTCTTATTTTTTTTTAGATTTATTGTTTTGATTGCCTCGTATAATTTCTTTATTTATTTTGATTCTGATTGTATCTACACACCCTTTTTATTCTATTCGGGTTGCTAACTCAACAGTAGAATACTCGGCTTTTAAGTGCGGCTAGGATCTTTTACACATTTGGATGAAGCAAGGGATTCGTCCATACCATCGGTAAAGTTTGGAAGACCACGATTGATCCTGAAGGAGAATGAATGGAAAAAATAGCATGTCGTATCAATAGAGAATTCTGAGAATATTTCATTCTTACTGGATCGGTACAAAACCTTGTTTGAATTCTTGAAATGGAACAAAATGAATTCAATTTAAAGTTGGGTCGAATGCATAAATGGAGAGCCCTATGGCTTCAATTAATTCGAGGGAAAGAAAAAACAACGAGCTTCTGTTCTTAATTTGAATGATTACCCGATCTAGGGAAGGGGTGACTGTAGACTCATCCAAAATAGAGGCAGTTCAAGATTGGGAACAACCTAAGAATGCTTCGAGATCCGTAGTGTCTTGGGGTTGGCTGGGTATTACCGCCGATTCGTGAAGGATCTTTTTAGACTAGCCTCACATTTGACTAGATTAACGAGGAAAGGAACTAAGTTTGTGTAGAGTGAAACCTGCGACAAATCATTTCAAGAACTTAAAGTTAGACTGACTACCGCTCATGTTTTGATTATTCTAGAGAGGGGTTTAGGTTATTCAGTATATTGTGATGTCTTACGGGAAGGTTTGGGCTGTGTGTTGATGCAAGGGGGGAAGGTAGTAGCCTATGACTCGCAGAAGTTGAAAACACATAAGAGGAATTATCCTACTCACAACTTAGAGTTACCGGCGGTGATCTTTGCCTTAAAGATTTGGAGGCACTATCTATATGGTGAGAGATTTGAGGTATTTTCTGATCACAAGAGCCTGAAATATCTGTTTATACAGAAGGACTTGAATTTGAGGCAAAGGCAGTGGATGGAGTTCATAGAGGATTATGATTTTTAGTTATATTATCATCCGGGAAAGGCTAATGTTGTGGCCGATGCATTGAGTAGGAAACCTATTAGCAGTATAGCTTGCATTGCCATCCAAGAATGGGAGATGCTGGGTACTCATGGGGAGTTTGACTTTCATCTTAGCGAGTTCGTTGAGTTTGCAACCTTGTTTACAGTAGTTGCCCAACCTACACTTGTGAATCGAGTGTTAGAAGCGTAGAAGAGTGATCTTGAGGTGGAATCCCTCTGGGAGAAGATCTCTAGTGGAAAAGTGGAGAGGAGCTTGAATGTGTATCCCAACCAGAGTGTGAGATACCGAGATCGTATGTTCGTACCGGAGTTTTGCCGAGAAGAAGTACTTCGAGAGTTTTACCATTCGCGCCTTGTGATGCATCCGAGAGGCACAAAGATGTATCATGACCTAAGTCGCCAGTTTTGATAGAGAGGTATGAAGAGAGATGTGGCTGTGTTTGTGTTGAAAGACTTTACTTGTCAGCAAGTGAAGACCGAGAATCAGAGGCCGGTTTGTTGCAACCCTTGCCTATAGCCGAGTGGAAGTGGGAGCATGTCACGATGGATTTTGTTGTAGGCCTTCCGAGGACTCAATGAGGTAGTGATGCCATTTGGGTAGTAGTTGATCGGTTAACCAAGTTTGCGCACTTCATACCTATGCACGTGCGTGATTCGGTAGACCACCTTGCCGACTTGTATATCAGGGACATAGTGAGGTTGCACGGGATCCCTGTGATGATTGTTTCAGATAGAGATCTGCATTTGACAGCTCGGTTGTGGCAGAGCTTGTAGAGTTCCTTGAGCACTAGATTGACCTTTAATACCACGTATCATCCTCAGAATGATGGGCAGTCCGAGCGTACTATTCAGATCCTTAAAGATATGCTTTGAGGTTGTGTCATTGACTTTAAGGGGTCATGGGACAGGCACCTACCCTTAGTGGAGTTTGCCTATAACAATAGCTTCCAATTGAGTAGTCTAGCATCGGTATGGCACCGTTTGAGGCCTTGTATGGCTGACCGTGTAGGTCTCCAGTGTGTTGGGCCGAGGTAGGTGATGCACCTTTTTTGGGTCCGGAGTTGGTTAGGAAGACGACGGAGAAAGTTGAGCTTATCCGTAGGAGGCTTGTTACAGCCCAGAGTCGTCAGAAATCTTACGCCGACCGTAGGAGGTGACCTTTGGTATTTGAGGTGGGTGATCATGTCTTTCTGAAGATATCACCTAGGCGGGGATTGATGAGGTTTGGGAAGAATGGGAAGTTGTCCCCTCGATTTATTGGCCCTTTTGAGATCCTTGAGAGGATTGGTGAGGTTGCCTATCGTTTAGCTTTGCCACTGCAGTTATCCGGAGTTCATAACGTGTTTCACGTGTTTCATGTGAGTATGCTTCGGAAGTATGAGCCAGATCCATCGCATGTATTGGATTGGACCGACTTAGAGGTTGATGAGGATGCCTTGTATGAGGAGAGACCAGTCCGGGTCTTAGATAGGTGGGATCAAGTCTTGCGAGGCAAGACCATTCCCTTGGTAAAAGTCTTGTGGAAACATCACGGAGTGGAGGAAGCCACTTGGGAACGTGAGTTGGAGGTCCGAGAGAGATATTCGGATCTATTTATGGATGTTTGAGCATGTATTGTATATTTTGTTGTATTGTTGAACCTTAAGAGTATTGAATATATCTTAGGTTGTAAAACATGGTTTATGTTTTGATTTAATGGAAGTATTTTGAAACTTGCCTCAAAATGGAAGTTTAATGTAACATTGCATATGTTGGATGTATTGTAGAAATGGAAATATATCATGAATACTGAATATGATATAGAATTGTGGAAATGCAAGCATGATATTAATGTTGCAAATATTATAGAATTGTGGAGAATGTGTTGAAATTGGTAAATTTCAAGGAAATAGAATTGTGGAATGTAGTATTGAAATTTATGGAATTTCAGGGAATGCATAATTATAATGCATGTTGTGGAAAATGTTGTAAAATGCCTCTTGAAAGAGATGGGATTGACCGGTAATGGGTCGGATTGTTTAATATTATGTTGTAATATTGTTGAGAATAGAGAAAACCTGTTTTTTTTTGAAAAACTTGTGTTTAATTTCGAGAACGAAATTCTTTAAGAGGGGAGGTTATAGTGATCCCGGTTGTCCCTTTACTATTCTGTTGTATTTCGGACTCGGTTCCGTGGAGTTGGTAGTTGCATCTATCTTGTTGTCGTCCTTTAATTCCATTTGTTTGAATTTTAGGATGTGTTGGGCATGTTTTGAACAGGTGGGTTGAACCTTGGTCTAAAAGCTTGTTGCCAGGTTTTTGGTCGTTCCGCTCGAGCGGGCCTTATTGCGCTCGAGCGGAGATCACACACTCCCAGCATTTCGTGTCCCTGCAAAACTTCTGCAGGTGTAATTTTTACGCTCGAGCGGGTTTCTTTACGCTCGAGCGAGTACTCTGGCGTTCAAGCGGGTAGTACTTTTTGGTGTAAGTTCTGGGAGGGGGAAATCCACGCTCGAGCGGACTGGTTTTCGCGCTCGAGCGGATGTACTTTATTCTTGTGTCTTGGCACTCGAGCGGGCCTTCTTGCGCTCAAGCGTACCTGGTTTTTTGTTCTTGACGCTCGAGCGTTGTGTTCTCCGCTCGAGCGGGAATGTCGTATATCAGTTGGCAGCTGGGCATTTTAAAATCACTTTTTACATTCTCTCTCTCTCTCTTACTTTCTAAAAAGATATTTTGAGAGCTTCTCTCTCTAAAAACTCCATTCTCTCTAGGGTTTGATCTAGTTAGAGTGTCTCACTATTCTCCGGCCTTTGTAAAAAGTGTGTGGATCTTTGAGTTTGAAGCATTTTGGTTTTCTTCAACTTCCCCGTTTAAGCTCTAACTTCGAGGTAGGGATATCCTACTCCTTCTCATGAGCTTTGTCTTTGAATTTTAGTATTTCGATGAGTTAGGGGTTGTTGGGTAATTTTGAGAAAGTTTGGGCCCTTGTGTAATTTTACAAAAGTTGGGGTTTTGTTTATATAAACTTATATGCATGTTTGGCATAGAGAAATGAGATCAATACTGGTTTATTGGTGAAAATGGAACCTTAGGGTTGTGATGTTAATTATGGGAAATGCTCTAATTACATTGATAAATTAATTGGTATAATTGTAGACGTCCCCGAATGGCCCGGGAGGGCGAGTTCCCCCCCACCGTTATGTTCATATTGGGCTCACTACAGTTTAGGACTCTCAAATTGTCACGGTTCTTAATCTGAACCAAAGAGTCCAAATCCGGCAAATCGTTTGAGAAAACAGATTTTTTTTGAAAGAAGTGCCAAACATGGACTGCTTTTCCAGATACAGAGTCGCCACCTAAATATTTTATTTTTGGGAAATAGTCCAAGCCCAAATAGCTGAGGTAGGGCCATCTTTCTTGAAGAGAAAGTTTTTCAGGTCGAGTCCAGACGAGTTTTTGGGTGATTCCAAGGAGCCATTGAAGGTAGATAAGTGGCTAGAGCAAATGGTAAAGATGTTTGAGATGCTTAGCATCAAAGACGGTGGTTTGAGAGTGACCTTGGCATCCTTCCAACTGATGGGAGAAGCGGGTCAATGGTGGAAGTATGCGCAAGGCGCATTGGAGGGGCTTGGGAGGCTTTTGTCAATGCCTTCTAGGACAAGTTTTTGCCTCCCACTGTTAGAGAGAAGTTGAGAGACCAGTTTTCTAAGTTGGTGCAGCTGAATACACTAGTGGCTGAGTTTGAGGCCACGTTCACTAGTTTGTCGAGGTTTGCACCAGAACTCGTGGCGACTGAGGAGCGCCGTTGTCTGGAGTTCGAGAAGCGACTGAGGACCAAGCTCATGTTCAGAGTGGTCGGATCCATGATTAGGGATTATGGACGCCTTGTGGAGGCTGCATCCCATCTTGAGACTACCATGTAGATGGAGGAGGAAAGGATGAGGGGCTCTAGGAGAATCCAGAATACCCAAGGGGACAGTGAGAGACAGAGAGGTTCTAATCCCCAGCAGTCCCAGGGGGCACAGTCGAGGTCTGCCTTTCTAGTACCGAGTTCGGGTCCTGGGAGAGGTGGTCAGGGAGATTTCACTTGTTTTAAGTGTGGTCAATTAGGCCACAGGTCTCCGGCTTCCCCGCAGAGAGGAGGAGGGCAGCGAGCAGCATCGTCTTTGGCTTGTTCTCAGGGCCAGAGTCAAGGAAGAGGCCAGTCGCTCACTTGTTATCAGTGTGGGTAGGCGGGACATATGAAGAGATTTTGCCCACAGTTGGGTAGCACATCTGGTGCGTCTGGTTCGAGGCAAACACAGCCACCAGCTAGCACAGTCAGCAAAGGCCTTGAGGGCTAATCAGGGAGCCTCTTCAGCTCAATCAGTGCATCAGTTCTATGCCCCGATGGGTGAGTAGGTGATCAGAGGCCTACAAGGCATGTGCATGCTGTTATCGCGCCAAATCTAGTACCAGCGCCTTCTGTTGTGAGAGGTACTTTCTTGTTTTGCAATTCAGTTGCTAATGTGTTGATTGATACATGTGCATCCCATTCATTTATCCCGTCTGCATTTGCATCAGTTTTGGGGTTAGAATTAGCCCAGTTAGTATCTCCTATTTGTCTGGTGTCACCTATTGGGGGTGAGATGGTTCTGAAGCAAGGGTGTCAGGGTTGTGATATAGAGGTTGTCGGTCATTGGCTTCCATTTTCATTTGTATTGATTGATATGTCTTGTTTCGATGTTGTATTGAGTATGAACTGGTTGTCTTCATATCGGGCTGTTATAGATTGTTACCGTCAAAGGGTTACTGTATGTACCTTGAGCGATGACTGCTTTCATTTCTTGGGGGACCGAGTTGGTAGAGTTTTATCACCAGTATATGATCCGCGTGGGTAGAGTGAACTTAGTTGTCCCCTTGCTAGCTTCTCGAGTAGTGAGTGTGATAAAGTCTGGATTGAGTTGCCAAGAGTTGTTTGTGAATACCCAGACGTCTTTCCCGAGGATCGTACTATTTTACCACCTCACCGAGAGATCGAGTTCTCTATTGATCTAGTGTTTGGCACGACACTCGTTTCAATGGCACTGTATCAGTTTGCAACTGCTAAGTTATATGAGTTGAAGGTTCAACTCCAGGAATTGCTAGATAAGGGTTTCGTCCGCTCTATTGCTTCGCCTTGGAGAGCACCAACTCTCTTTGCTAAAAAGAAAGATGGAGCGTTGTAACTTTGTATTGATTACTAGAAGTTGAACCGGGTAACTGTTAAGAACAAGTTCCCAATGCCTTGTATAGATGATTTGTTTGATCAGTTGAAGGGGTTTTGTTGTTTTTCTAAGATAGACCTAAAATCGGGTTATCATCAGTTAAGAGTGAGGGAGGAGGACATCGCAAAGACGACATTCCGTATGTGGTATTGCCATTATGAGTTCCTAGTGATGCCTTTTGGGCTGACCAATGCACCGGCTGTATTTATGGATTTGATGAATCGGATCTTTTGTGAGTTTCTAGACCGCTTTGTGGACAACATCTTGATTTACTCACCCTCTAAGGAGGAGCACGAGGAACACTTGCGGGTAGTACTTTAGTTACTTAGGGCCCACAAGCTGTATGCTAAATTTGGGAAATGTGAGTTCTGGCTGAAAGAGGTCTTCGGAAAGTAGGTTTTTATGATTCGATAAAGAATCAAACTTATTTAAATGTTCCTGCTATTCTATATTTCCTTGAAAAGGGTGCTCAACCTATAGAAACTGTTTTGGATATTTTAAAGAAGGCAAAGGTTTTTAAAGAATTTCGCCCTAATCAAGCAAAATTTAATTAAGGAAATCCAAAAGGTGGGGGAGTGATGACTCGTATATAGTTTTATATAACCTTTCTCTACTATTTTCTTTTATTCCTCTTTTGCTCTATTCGTACCTATTCATTGCTCCCATAGAGTCCTATGTTCTATAACAACAAAATCTTAATTTATGGATCCTAGAATTATAAAATTCTAGCAGCCTCTTCAATTAGGTGGTTTTCGTTGGAACTCTATTAACAAATAATAAATAAGAAATCAAGTTTGCTTATTTCACTTATATTGATTGAATAAACTCGAGATTTTTTTTCTACTTCTTCCTTATTTATTCCTCTATTTCCATTTTTTGTATCTATATAGATTATAGATAGAGTGCCAATCCAACACAAGTCCTTTTTTTTAAATATTATTTCCATTGTATTTTTTTGAAAATATATATTATATTGACAACAGTGTATCGAACAAATATAATTCATCATAATTAAGTATATCTATTTATCTCCGTCCATAGGTTTGGTTTTTTACTTTCCTTCAGGTAAATGATGGGTTCGTTGGATTCATTTTGATACAAGAAGTTTTTTTTGATGGGGTCTATCAATTTTGATATTTATCTATATATTTTTTTTGATAATTTCTTGTATTTTCATCGGATCTGTTCATTTTTATGTTCAGAATCAATTCTTATTTTTTTTTAGATTTATTGTTTTGATTGCCTCGTATAATTTCTTTATTTACTTTGATTCTGATTGTATCTACACACTCTTTTTATTCTATTCGGGTTGCTAACTCAACGGTAGAGTACTCGGCTTTTAAGTACGGCTAGGTTCTTTTACACATTTGGATGAAGCAAGGGATTCGTCCATACCATCGGTAAAGTTTGGAAGACCACGACTGATCCTAAAGGCGAATGAATGGAAAAAATAGCATGTTGTATCAATAGAGAATAGTAAGAATATTTTATTCTTACTGGATTGGTACAAAACCTTGTTTGAGTTCTTGAAACGAAACAAAATGAATTCAATTTAAAGTTGGGTCGAATGCATAAATGGATAGAGCCCTATGGCTTCAATTAATTCGAGGGAAAGAAAAAGCAATGAGTTTCTGTTCTTAATTTGAATGATTACCCGATCTAGGGAAGGGGTGACTGTAGACTCATCCAAAATAGAGGCAGTTCAAGATTGAGAACAACCTAAGAATGCTTCGAGATCCGTAGTTTCTTGGGGTTGGTTGGGTATTACCACCGATTCGGGAAGGATCTTTTTAGACTAGCCTCACATTTGACTAGATTAACGAGGAAATGAGCTAAATTTGTGTGGAGTGAAACCCGCGACAAATCATTTCAAGAACTTAAAGTTAGACTGACTACCGCTCATGTTTTGATTATTCTGGAGAGGGGTTTAGGTTATTCAGTATATTGTGATGTCTTACGGGAAGGTTTGGATTGTGTGTTGATGCAAAGGGGGAAGGTAGTAACCTACGACTCGCAGAAGTTGAAAACACATAAGAAGAATTACCCTACTCACAACTTAGAGTTAGCGGCGGTGATCTTTGCCTTAAAGATTTGGAGGCACTATCTGTATGGTGAGAGATTTGAGGTATTTTCTGATCACAAGAGCCTGAAATATCTGTTTACACAGGAGGACTTGAATTTGAGGCAAAGGCAGTGGATGGAGTTCATAGAGGATTATGATTTTTAGTTGTATTATCATCCGGGAAAGGCTAATGTTGTGGCCGATGCATTGAGTAGGAAATCTATTAGCAGTATAGCTTGCATTGCCATCCAAGAATGGGAGATGCTGGGTACTCTTGGGGAGTTTGAATTTCATCTTAGCGAGTCCTTTGAGTCTGCGACCTTGTTTGCAGTAGTTGCCCAACCTACACTTGTGAATCGAGTGTTAGAAGCGTAGAAGAGTGATCTTGAGGTGGAATCCCTCTGGGAGAAGATCTCCAGTGGAAAAGTGGAGAGGAGCTTGAATGTGTATCCTGACCAGAATGTGAGATACCGAGATCGTATGTTCGTGCCGGAGTCTTGCCGAGAAGAAGTACTTCGAGAGTTTCACCATTCATGCCTTGTGGTGCATCCGAGAGGCAGAAAGATGTATCATGACCTGAGTCGCCAGTTTTGACAGAGAGGTATGAAGAGGGATGTGGCTGTGTTTGTGTTGAAAGGCCTTGCTTGTCAGCAAGTGAACGCCGAGAATTAGAGGCCAGTGGGTTTGTTGCAACCCTTGCCTATAGCCGAGTGGAAGTGGGAGCATGTCACGATGGATTTTGTTGTAGGCCTTCCGAGGACTCAACGAGGTAGTGATGCCATTTGGTTAGTAGTTGATCGGTTAACCAAGTCTGCGCACTTCATACCTATGCGCGTGCGTGATTCGGTAGACCACCTTGCCGACTTGTATATCAGGGACATAGTGAGGTTGCACGGGATCCCTGTGACGATTGCTTTGGATAGAGATTCGCGTTTGACAGCTCGGTTGTGGCAGAGCTTGTAGAGTTCCTTGAGCACTAGATTGACCTTTAATACCACGTATCATCCTCAGAATGATGGGCAGTCCGAGCGTACTATTCAGATCCTTAAAGATATGCTTTGAGATTGTGTCATTGATTTTAAGGGGTCGTGGGACAGGCACCTACCCTTAGTGGAGTTTGCCTATAACAATAGCTTCCAATTGAGTACTAGCATGGCACCATTTGAAGCCTTGTATGGCCGACCGTGTAGGTCCCTTGTGTGTTGGGCCGAGGTAGGTGATGCACCTTTGTTGGGTCCAGAGTTGGTTCGGGAAACGACGGAGAAAGTGGCACTTATCCGTAAGCAGTTAGTTACGGCTTAGAGTCATCAGAGAAGTTATGCTGACCATAGGAGGAGACCTTTGTCTTTTGAGGTGGGAGATCATGTCTTTTTGAAGATATCACCTAGGCGGGGTTTGATGAGGTTTGGGAAGAGTGGGAAGTTGTCCCCTCGATTTATTGGGCCATTTGAGATCCTTGAGCAAATTGGAGAGGTAGCTTACTGTTTGGCATTGCCGCCGCAGCTTTCCAGAGTTCATGATGTATTTCATATTAACATGCTTCGAAAGTATGAGCTGGATCCATCGCACGTGTTGGATTGGATCGACTTAGAGGTAGATAAGGATGCCTTATATGAGGAGAGACCGGTGAGAGTCTTGGATACTCGGGACCAAGTTTTGCGAGGCAAGACAATTCCTTTAGTAAAAGTATTGTGGAAACATCACGGGGTCGAGGAAGCGACTTGGGAGCATGAATTGGAAGTCCGAGAGAAATATTCAAACTTATTTGTTGGTGCATTAGCATGTATTGAGATTTTGATTATGTTAATGAAATGTATGTGTTTTAAATTGTGAAAACATTGTGTATGTTATGGGAGTTTGGAAACATGAATTCGATATAGACATTGTATATGTTTTAAGAATATGGGATATTGTGTGCGTTGTATCACTTTTAGGAGCATTGTATATATATTGAATAAAGTTTGGAAAAAGAACTTGGGTTTGATTTAAACATTATAAATGTTTTGAGAATTGTAATTGGCACGCTTGATACTAAAACTTGTGTATCGAGTTGGTAAGGATGGATAACCGATGAGTGGGTCATGATGTGGAATTGGCTATACTAATATTGTTGTGAATGGCTTAATAATGATTCTGAGCATGATTTGAAATTTTGGGGACGAAATTCTTTAAGGGGGGAAGGTTATAGCGATCCTGGTTTTGACTCGACACTTGTGGTAGCCCGGACTTGGGTTTACAATTTCTGAATGTTGTTCATTGTCTTTTCCTCTTTATTCCTCCTTAAATTTGGTTATTTGGACGTGTTAAGTGTGTTTGGAACAGGTTGGTTACTTGGTTTTCAAACCTTGTGCTGCCCAGAATTTTGGTCCCCTGCTCGAGCGGCCCTTATTGCGCTCGAGCGGGATTTGCAAACTCTCAGTGCTTTGCACATCTGCAAAAGTACTAGAAGGGTGTTTTCCACGCTCGAGCGGCGTTTCCTACGATTGAGTGGGTGGGTGATCGAGCGTCCCTTCTTGAGCTCGAACGGTTTATCTGTTATCTGCAAAGTACTAGAGGTGTGTATTCTGCGCTTGAGCGAGACTTCTTGCGTTCGAGCAGAAAAACTTGTTGTGTTTGACGCTCGAGCGTCAACTCTTGCGCTCGAGTGGACTGTGCATTATCAGGTCGCGAAAATGACTTTTAAATCACTTTTTCAGATCTTTTCATCCTAAAACCTAAAGTTGAGACCCTCTCTTTCTAAAACACTCTCTCTACTAGTTCTAGTGGTTTCTCCACCCATTCACCTTCGTTAAAAAGATAGAACATCTCAAGATCTACACTTTGATCAAAATAGAGTTGGGTTTGGACATCTTTGAAGTTCCACCCTTGCTTGGCTCATCTTCTCTCTTTGAGTTAGGGAATTTCTACACTTTTTTATGGTTTTTAACTTTAGTTATTTGTGGTTGTGTAACAACAATGGGTCTTATGAGTATTATGGACAAACCTAGGGTTTGGGATATAAAAATCAAAAGAGGGGTTTTGAGTAAATGTGAAATAGATGGTCATGGGGTTAAATGTAAGGTTGTATTGTGGCCAAATACTTGATTCAGGCCACTTGGGTTGCTATTTAAAAATGGGAGGAGTTTTGCCCTAAATGGTTCGAATACTTATTTTGCATAAATGTATGAAATTGACATTGCAAATATGAAATTAGATGGATATTGGTAGAAATGGTGGAATTGGATATGTATTATCTCATACTTATGGAAATTTAAATAAGTTATCTGTCTTGAGATTGAATATCTGTTTAGAAATATCTGTATTGGGCTATTGGTGGAGGATAGTCATGATTGTTGTAGAAATTGCGTGAGGATTAGATGAATTGAAACTAACCTCTTGTTGATTGTCATTGAAATTGACTATATTTAAATACATTGTATATGTGTGATTGATTGGGAGGAGAAAGATGATGTACTCCATTATTTAGGAGGAGATAGGGAATGGACTCAATTAAAATTAAGTTGGCTGGAGTGTCCAGGGTGAAAATCCCGAAATCTTGGATATACATGGGTGCCAGTTCCCGCGGATGAAATTTCTGTAAAATGGCAAGGAGAAGTGTTTATGTGTTGGTTGCATTGATTGGAGAATCATTGAGTTGTAGTCTCGATTGGATTGTTGAAATACAAATGAAATTAACTCATAAATTCAGATGATACAAATCGACTGCAAATAAACTGAAGGAAAACAATCTGAAATATGAATTATCGGAATATAAAAAAGATGTTTTGTTTCAAGTATTGTATAAGCACACTGTACTTATACCTCCGTTAAACCTCATATATTGTGTTAGATTGTTTTTACTAGGCTTTGGCTCACCCTACTTTGGGAAACCATTTTCAGGTACCGGTGACATGCCTCCTCCAACGACGTAGCTTGGGAGGACTTTGGAGCCGAAGGCTCTTTTCACGTTATTTTGTATTTTAATGTTCGTTCAAGCCTAGGGCTTTATATGTATAGAGCTTACGACTCACTTTTGTTGTAACCAAGTAATGTCTTGGAAAGATGTAAGTCGTAGGGCATTTATTTTGTTGATCAGTAACTGGTATGACATGCTATAGATTCATGATGTACATTTATGAATGTATATTGCATGTGTTATCTTTTATAATACGAACTCTGATGGATGAAAGTACTTTATTTCTATTTTTCATCCACTTTTGAGTTGGATTTATTATATTATTTTTGGGGGCGTTACAACATTTTTAAATATTTCTGACTACAACTATTTGAGAATAAAAGGTTTGACATAATTTGTTTATGTAAAAAAAATACTAAAGGTTTTTGGTTTATAACTTATTGGAGGTGTTAGTTATAACTCATTATGATAGTAGTTACTATAATCTATTATGATTATTATTTTTATTATGATTCGAAAAGTCTTCGATTATCGCTATTGTAACGTCCCTAAAATTTATACAATAAATACAACCCATAAGCGGAATGATAATAGAAATAATGTGTTTTCATTCATCAGAGTTCGTATTCAAACGATAACACGTGCGATATACATTCACAAATATTCATTCTGAATCTACAACATGTATTACAATGATAGGAGAATTGAAAACTAATCAGGTACTAATATGCCCTATAGGCTTACATCTTTCCAAGCCATTGCTTGGTTACAACAAAATGAGCCTAGCCCAATACAGTTAAAGCCCTTGGCTATACAAAAGAATACAACAAAATAAAGAGCTCTTGCTCCCTAAAAGTCCTTCCAAGCAATTGTCTTGGCGGAGGCATGTCACCAACACCTGAAAATGGTTTTCTCAAATATGGTGAGCCAAAACCCAGCAATAATAATCTAACACAATATATGAGATTTAACAAAGATATAAGTACAATGTGCATATACAATGCCTGTAACAAAACGTTTACATTTTTATATTATCAAGAAGTACTAAGTTCATATCTTATTCCACTTTCCTTCAATTCATTTCAAGTTAATTTATTCTTCTCAATTCATGAGCCAATTTCATTATATTTAAACAACCCAACTGAGACTACAACTCAGCGGTTATCAAACTAACACAATTACCACACAAACACTTCAATCTGCCATTTTAAGGAAATTTCGTCCATGGGATCGGCACCCATATATACACAAGATTTCGGGACTTTCACCCTAGACACTTCGGCCAACTTAATTTTAATGGAGTCCATCCATATCTCCTCTCAAACAATGGAGTACATCATCTTTCTCCTCCCAAACAATCATACATATATAATGTATTTAAAGCATAGTCACATTCAATGACTACCAACATTAGATTAGTTTTAATTTACCTAATTCTCATGCAATTTCTACAACAATTATAGCTATCCTCCACCGATAGCCCAATACAGATGTTTCTAAATAGATATACAATTTTTCCCAATAGATAAATTATTCAAATTTCCATAGGTGAAAGACAACACGTGTCCAACTCCACCACATATATCAATAATCATCCAATTTCGCATTACCAATGCCAATTTTAGTTATTTATACCAAAAAAAAAAAAAAACAATTTAATTCAATTAGGGAAAAACTCCCCTTTTTCCAAATATCAACCCAAGTACTAAAATCAACAATTTTGACACAATATAACCTCATATTCAGACTCCATACTCATTTATTTCACATTTACCCCAAAACTCCTCTTTTTAATTCACACCCAAACCCTAAGTTTGTTCAAACTACTCTCAAATCTGACCATTATTACTCAATGACAAATAAACAAGCTAAAAATCATATGAATGTGTAGAAAATCCCTACCTTAAGGAGAAAAGATGAGCCAAGCAAGAGTGAAACTTCAAAGATGCCCAAATCCAACTCTATTCGGGTCAAAATAGAGATCTTGAGATGGTCTACCTTTTTATCAAAGGGATTATGGTGAAGAAATCACTAAAACTAGGTGAAAATGTAGAGAGAGAGAGTCTCAACTTTATGTTTTAGGGAGAAAAGATTTGAAAAAGTGATGTAAAAATTCATTTTCGCAATCTGAAATACGCACAGTCTGCTCTAGCACAAGAGTCGACGCTTGAGCGTCAGACACAAAAAGTTGTTCCGCTCGAGCGCCAAGACACAATGAATAAGACGCTCACCGCTAAAGCACAAGAAATGGTGCTTGAGCGTAGAAAACACACGTCCAGTAGTTTTGCAGACAACAGACCAATGCTTGAGCGCAAGAAAGGCGCTCGAGCTCTCACCCGCTCTAGCGTAGGAAACGCCGCTTGAGCATAGAAAACACTCTCCTTGTAGTTTTGCAGACCTACAAAGTACTGAGAGTTCGCAAAGCTCGCTTGAGCGCTAGAAGTGCCGCTTGAATGGGGGAGCAGAATTTGCAAAGCCCGCTCAAGCGCAAGAATGGCTGCTCGAGTGGAGGAGAAAAAATCTGGGCAACAAAGGTCTAGAAAAAAAACAAGCAACCAACTTGTTCCAAACACACAACTACCATCCAAAACCAAACTTAAGGGGGATTAAGGGAAAAAACAATAGTGAACACATTCAGAAACTATAAGCCCGAGTTCACATTGTAACAAGGGTCGAGTCAAAATCGGAATCACTATAACCTCCCCCCCTTAAGGAATTCCGTTCCCGAAATTTCAACTTAAGTTCAAAACCATTATTAAACCATTCACAATAATGTTAATCTTACAAGTTCAACACCAATACCCACTCTCTGGTCATTCATTCTCATCAACTTGATACACAAGTTCCAATGTTGAAAGTGCAATTTACAATTTTCCCAAAATATATACAATGTTTAAATCAAAATCCAGGTTCTCAAAGTTTACACAACATATACAATGCCTCCAAAAGTGATACCAGACCCACAATATTCCATATTCTCAAAGCGTATACAATACTTATATCGAATCCATGTTTCCAAAACACCCATAACATATACAATGTTCTCGTATTCTAAAACATAGACAATGCGTTTACATTTCATTAGCATAATCAAATCTCAATATATAATCAAACATCAACAAATAAGTTTGGATATTTCTTTCGGACTTTCAATTCACGCTCCCAAGTTGCTTCCTCAACCTTGTGATGTTTCCACAATACCTTAACTAAGAGAATCATCTTGCCTCGCAAGACTTGGTCCCAAGTATCCAAAACCCTCACCGATCTCTCCTCATATGAGGCATCCTCATCTACCTCTAGGCCAGTCCAATCCAACACGTGTGATGGATCCGGTTCATACTTCGGAAGCATGCTAATATGAAACACATCATGAACCCCGGAAAGTTATGGCGGCAACGCCAAACGGTAAGCAATCTCTCTGATCCGCTCGAGGATCTCAAAAGCCCCAATAAATCGGAGGGACAACTTCTCACTCTTCCCAAATCTTATCAAACCCTGCCTAGGTGATATCTTCAAGAACATATGATCCCCCACTTCAAAAGACAAGGGTCTCCTTCTACGATCAGAATAACTTTTCTAACGACTCTGAACCGTAACCAACCTCTTATGGATAAGTTCCACTTTCTCAGTTGTTTTTTGAACCAACTCTGGACCCAGCAAAGGTGCATCACCCACCTCGGCCCAACACACAGGGGATCTACACGGTCGACCATACAAGGCCTTAAACGGTGCCATGCCAGTACTCGATTGGAAACTATTGTTATAGGCAAACCCCACTAAGGGCAAGTGCCTCTCCCACGGCCCTTTGAAGTCAAGGACACAACCTCGAAACATATTCTCAAGGATCTGAATAGTATGCTCAGACTGTCTGTCAGTCTGAGGATGATACGCAGTACTAAAGGTCAATCTAGTGGCCAAGGCACTCTGCAAGCTTTGTTCCAATCAAGGCATGAAACACAGATCTCTATCCAAAACAATTATCACAGGGACTCTGTGTAACCTCACTATGTCCCTAATATAAAGATCGACAAGATAGTCTACCGAATCATTTACTCGTATAGCTATAAAGTGCGCGGACTTGGTTAACTGGTCAACTACCACCCAAATGGCATGACTACCCCGTTGAGTCCTCAGAAGGCCCACAACAAAATCTGTTGTGACATGCTCCCACTTCCACTCGACTATAGGCAAGGGTTATAACAAACCCACTGGCCTCTGATGCTCGGCCTTCACTTGCTGACAAGTAAAGCACTTCGATACAAATACGGCTACATCCTTCTTCATATCCCTCCACTAAAACTGGTAACTAAGATCATGATGCATCTTTGTGCTTCCCGGATGCACCGCAAGACGCGAATAGTGAAACTCTCGGAGTACTTCCTCTTGGCAAGACTCCGGCACAAACAAACGGTCTTGGTATCTCACACTCAGGTCGGGATACACCGTCAAAACGTTCTCAACTTTCCCACTGGAGATCTTCTCTCGGAGGGATTCTACCCCAAGGTCATCTCTTTGTGCCTCTAACACTCTAGTCACAAGTGTAGGCTGCGCAACAACGGAAAACAAGGCCGCAGCCTCAACGGATTCGCCCAGTAGCAAATCAAACTCGCCAAGTGCTCCCAACATCTCCCATTCTCGGATGGCAATACAAGCTACATCACTAATGGATTTCCTACTAAGGGCATCGGCCAGGTGCAGTGGTAAGTCTAACCTTAAGCTTTTGAAATGACTTCTCACAAGTCTCATTCCACACAAATTTGACCCCTCTCCTCATCAATCTAGTCAATGGTGAGACTAGCCTAGAGAAATCCTTCACAAACCTCCAATAATACCCGGCCAACCCCAGGAAACTACGGATCTCAAAAGCATTCTTAGGTTGTGCCCAATTTTGCGCCGCCTCTATCTTGGATGAATCTACAGTCACCCCTTTGCCGAACACCACATGGCCTAAGAACTTAATCTCTTTCAGCCGGAACTCACATTTCCCAAACTTAGCATACAGCTTGTGGGCTCTAAGTAACTCGAGCACTACTCGTAGGTGTTCCTCGTGCTCCTCCTCAGAGGGTGATTAAATCAAGATATCGTCCACAAAGATGACCACAAAATGGTCTAGAAACTCCTGGAAGATCTGGTTTATCAAATCCATAAATACAGCTGGTGCATTGGTCAGCCCAAAAGGCATCACTAAAAACTTATAATGGCCATACCGTGTACGAAATGTCGTCTTCGGGATATCCTCCTCCCTCACCTTCAACTGGTGATAACCCGATCTTAAGTCTATCTTAGAGAAGCAACAAGACTCCTTCAACTGGTCAAACAAGTCATTTATACGAGGCATTGGGTACTTATTCTTAACAGTTACCCAGTTCAACTTCCGGTAATCTATACAAAGTCGCAACGCTCCATCTTTCTTTTTAGCCAAGAGAGCCGACTCACCCTAAGGTAAAGTACTAGGGCGGATAAAACCTTAATCAACAATTCTTGAAGTTGAATCTTCAATTCACTCAACTCAATGGGTGCAAACCGATACGGTGCCATAGAAATCGGTGTCGCGCCAGGCACCAAGTCAATAGAGAACTCTATCTCTCGGTGAGGTGGTAAACTAGTAAGATCCTTGGGAAAGACATCAGGGTATTCGCAAACAACCATTGGCATCTCAACCCAGACTTCATCACACTCACTACTCAAGAAGCTAGCAAGAAGGCACCTAAGTTCACTCCATCCATACTGGGTCACATACTGGTGATAAGACTCTATCTATAACGCCTCCAAAATAATACAATAAATCCAACTCTTGAGTGGAAGAATAATATAATTAAAATACTTTCATTCATCTGAGTTCGTTTACAAAGGTTAACACATGCGATATACATTCACAAATATTCATCCTGAATCTACAGCATGTGTTGCAATGATATAAGAATTGAAATTAATAAAATAGTCATATGCCCTATAGGCTTACATCTTTCCAAGTCATTGCTTGGTTACACAAAAGTGAGCCTAGCTCAATACAATTTAAGCCCTTGGCTATACAAAAGAATATAACAAAATAAAGAAGCTTTTGCTTTCCAAAAGTCTCTCCAAGCTATTGCCTTGGCGGAGGCATGTCACCAACATCTGAAAATGGTTTTTTCCCAAATAGGGTGAGCCAAAGCCCGGTAGGAACAATCTAACACAATATATGAAATTTAATGAAGATATACGTACAATGTGTATATATAATGCTAGTGACAAAATATCCACATTTTATATAACCATAAAGCACCAGAGTTCATTTTTCAATTCATTTCAAGTTCATTTATTCTTCTCGATTCATGAGTCAATTTCATTATCTTTCAACAACCCAACAGAGACTACAACTCAGTGGTTTTCCAATTCAATACATTACCATACAAACACTTCAAATCTGCCATTTTACGAAAATTTCGTTCGTGGGATCGACACCCATGTATACACAAGATTTCGGGACTTTCACCCTGAACACTTCGGCCAACTTAATTTCAATGGAGTCTATCCCCTATCTCCTCCCAAACAATGGAGTACATCCTCTTTCTCCTCCCAGACAATCATATATATACAATGTATATAAATCATAGTCATATTCAATGACAATCAACAATAAATTAGTTTCAATTTACCTAATCCTTATGTAATTTCTACAACAATCATAGCTATCCTCCACTGATAGCCCAATACATATATTTCTAAATAGATATACAATCTTCTTAACATATATATTATTCAAATTCCCATAAGTGAGAGACGTGCCCAACTCCACCATTTATATCAACAACCTTCCAATTGCGCATTACCATTATCAATTTTGGTTATTTGTATAAAATAACAATTTGGTCCATTTAGGGCAAATCTCTCCCTTTTCCAAATATCAACCCAAATGGCCCAAATCAAGTATTTGGCCACAATACAACCTCACATTCAACCCCAAAATCATTCATTTCAGATTCACATAGAAATCCCTCTTTTTATTTCACACCCAAACCCTAGGTTTGCTGAAACCACTCCCAAATCCCACCATTGTCACGTAACGACAAATAACTAAGCTAAAAATCATATGAAAGTATAGAAAATTCCTACCTCAAAGAGAGAAGATGAGCCAAGCAAAGGTGAAACTTCAAAGATGCCCAAATCCAACTTTATTCGTACCAAAATGTTCTACCTTTTTATCAAAGGGATTAGGGTGAGGAAATCAGTAAAACTAGGTGAAAATGTAGAGAGAGAGTGTTTTAGAGAGAAAGTGTCTCAACTTTAGGTTTTAGGGGGAAAAGATCTGAAAAAGTGATATAAAAAGTCATTTTCGCAATTTGAAATACGCACGGTCCGCTCGAGCGCAAGAGTTGACGCTCGAGTGTCAGACACAAAAAAGTTGTTTCGCTCAAGCGCAAGAAACGCCACTCGAGCGCCAAGACTCAATGAACAAAACGCTCACCGCTCGAGCGCAAGAAGTGGTGCTCGAGTGTAGGAAACACACATCCAGTAGTTTTGCAAACAATTGACCAATGCTCGCGCAAGGAAGGCCGCTTGAGCACCTACCCGCTTGAGCGTAGGAAACACCACTCAAGCGTAGAAAACACTTTCCCAGTAGTTTTGCAAACCTACAAAGTACTGAGAGTTCTCAAAGCCCGCTTGAGCGTAAGAAGTGCCGCTCGAGTGGAGGAACAAAATTGCAAAGCCTGCTCGAGCGGAGGAGCAAAACTTTGAGGAACAAAGGTTTGGAAAAACAAGCAACCAACCTTTTCCAAACACACAACTGCAATCCAATAACCAAATTTAAGAGGAATTAAGGGAAAAACGATAATGAACAACATTCAGAAACTATAAGCCCGAGTTCGGAATGCAACAAGAGTCGGGTCAAAATCGGGATCGTTATAACCTCCCCCCTTTAAAGAATTTCGTCCCCAAAATTACAAATCACATTTCAAAACCATGTTTTAGACAAATTTCCATGATGATAACAAATCAATGTTTCAATACCATGACCCATCCACCGGTCATTTGATCCCATCACATGATGAACAAGTCTCAATATACATTGCAAAATTCATTTCCCGCAGTTTTAATTGATTTCAATATATATTCCATATTTTCAAAACATATTCAATGTTTATGATAAATTGGCATTTCCAAAACTTAAACAAGATATACAAAGTTCATATTAAGCTTGCATTTCCAAAACATATTCAGCATATACAATGCTTTTACATTTCATTAACATAATCAAAACCTCAATATATGTTCAAATACCAACAAATAAGTCCGGATATTTCTCTCAGACTTCCGATTCATGTTCCCAAGTTGCTTCCTCAACCCCGTGATGTTTCCACAAAACCTAAACCAAGGGAATCGTCTTGCCTCGCAAGACTTGGTCCCGAGTATCCAAGACCCTCACCGGTCTCTCTACATATGAGGCATCCTTATCTTTCTCTTGGTCGGTCCAATCCAACACGTGCGATGGATCCGGCTCATACTGCCAAAGCTTGCTAATATGAAACACATTATGAATCCCGGAAAGCTGTGGCTGCAATGCCAAATGGTAAGCAACCTCTCTGATCCCCTCAAGGATCTCAAAAGGTTCAATAAATAGAGGGGACAACTTTCCACTCTTCTCAAATCTCAACAAACCCCGCCTAGGTGATATCTTCAAAAACACATGGTCTCCTGCCGCAAAAGACAAGGGTCTTCTCCTACAGTCGGCATAACTTTTCTGACGACTCTGCGCCGTAACCAACCTCTTACGGATAAGTGCCACTTTCTCCGTCGTTTTCTGAACCAACTTTGGACCCAACAAAGGTACATCACTCACCTCGGCCCAACACACTGGAGATATACACGGTCGACCATACAAGGCCTCAAATGGTGCCATACCAATACTCGATTGGAAACTATTATTATAGGCAAACTCCACTAAGGGCAAATGCCTCTCCCATGACCTTTGGAAGTCAAGGGCAGAACCTCGAAGCGTATCCTCAAGGATTTGAATGGTACGCTCGGACTTCCCGTCAGTCTGAGGATGATACGTTGTGCTAAAAGTCAGTCTAGTGCCTAAGGCACTTTGCAAGCTCTGCCACAACTGAGTTGTGAAACGCGGATCTCTATCCAAAACAATCGTCATAGGGACTCCGTGCAACCTCACTATGTCCCTAATATACAGGTCGGCAAGATAATCTACTGAACCACTCACATGTATAGGTATAAAATGCGCAGACTTGGTTAATCGGTTAACTACTACCCAAATGGCATCACTACCCCATTGAGTCCTCGGAAGACCCACAACAAAATCCATCGTGACATGCTCCCACTTTTATTCGGCTATAGGCAAGGGTTGTAACAAACCCACTGGTCTCTGATGCTTGGTCTTCACTTGCTGACAAGTAAGGCATTTTGATACAAACACAGCTACATGCTTCTTCATATCCTTCCACGAAAACTGGCGACTAAGGTCATGATACATCTTTGTGCCTCCCGGGTGCACCGCAAGATGAGAATGGTGAAACTCTCGGAGTACTTCCTCTCGACAAGACTCCGGCACGAACAAACGGTCATGGTATCTCACACTTTAGTCGGGATACACAGTCAAGCCTCTTTCTACCTTCCCACTAGAAATCTTCTTTTTGAGGGATTCTACCTCAAGGTCACCCCTTTGCGTTTTTAACACTCGGTTGACAAGTGTAGGTTATGCAACCACTAAAAATAGGGTTGTAGACTCAACAGACTCGTCCAGATGCAAGTCAAACTCACCAAGAGTACCAACATCTCCCATTCCTGAATAGCGATACAAGCCACTTTGCTAATTGACTTCCTACCCAAGGCGTTATCTACGACATTGGCTTTCCTGAGATGACAATGCAACTCAAAATCATAGTCCTCTATGAACTCCATCTACCTTATCTGCCTCAAATTCAAGTCTTTCTGTGTAAACAGATACTTCAGACTCTTGTGATTGGAAAACACCTCAAATTTCTCACCATACAAATAGTGCCTCCAAATTTTCAAGGCAAAAATCACCGCTGCTAACTCTAGGTCATAGGTAAGGTAATTCCTCTCATGTGTTTTCAACTACCGTGAGCCATAGGCTACTGCCTTCCCTTCTTGCATCAATACACAACGCAAACCTTCTCGTGAGGCATCACAATATACCGAATAGCCCAAACCCCTCTCCGAAATAATCAAGACTAGAACAGTGGTAAGTCTAACCTTAAGCTCTTGAAATGAATTCTCACAAGTCTCGCTCCACACAAACTTAACTCCCTTCCTCGTCAGTCTAGTTAACGGTGAAGCTAATCTAGAGAAATCTTTCATGAACCTCTAATAATACTCGGCCAATCCTAGAAAACTACAGATCTCAAAAGCATTCTTAGGTTGCGTCCAATCTTGCACTACCTCTTTCTTGGATGAATCTACAGTCACCCCTTCTTCGGACACCATATGGCCTAAGAACTTAACTTCTCTCAGCCAGAATTCACATTTCCCAAACTTAGCATACAGCTTGTGAGGTCTAAGAAACTCGAGCACTACTCACAAGTGTTCCACGTGCTCCTCCTCAGAGGGTGAGTAAATCGAAATGTCGTCCACAAAGACGACCACAAAATGATCTAGGAACTCACAGAATATTCGGTTCATCAAATCTATAAATACAGCCGGTGCATTGGTTAGCCTAAAAGGCATCACTAGGAACTCATATTGGCCATACCGCGTACAGAATGCCGTCTTCGGGATATCCTCCTCCCTTACTGTCAGCTGGTGATAACCTGATCTTAGGTCTATCTTAGAGAAACAACAAGACCCCCTCAACTGATCAAAAAAATTATCTATACGAGGCATTGGGTACTTGTTCTTAACAGTTACCTGGTTCAACTTCCTGTAATCTATACAAAGTCGCAACGCTCCATCTTTCTTTTTAGCAAAAAGAGTTGGTGCTCCCCAATGTGAAGTACTAGAATGAATAAAACCCTTATCCAACAATTCTTGGAGTTGAATCTTCAACTCATTCAATTAAGCAGGTGCAAACCGATACGGTGCCATAGATATCGGTGTCGTGCCAGGCACTAAATCAATAGAGAACTCGATCTCTCAGTGAGGTGGTAAACTAGTAAGATCATTGGGAAAGACATCGGGGTACTCACAAACCACTCTTTGTAACTCAACCCAGACTTCATCACACTCACTACTCAAGAAGCTAGCAAGAAGGCAACTAAGTTCACTTCACCCACGTAGATCATATATCGGTGATAAGACTCTATCCACCCGATCCCCCAAGAAATAAAAGCAATCACTGCTCAAGGCATATACAATAACCCTCTGATGGTAGCAATCTATAATAGCCTGATATGACGATAACTAGTCCATACCCAAAATAACATAAAAAACTAGACATATCAAACAATACAAGTGAAAAAGGTAACCGACGACCAGTAACCTCGATGTCGCTACCTCGACACCCCTGCTTTAAAATAATCTCACCACCGATAGGTGACTCAACACAAATAGGAGATGCTAACTAAACCAACTCTAACCCCAAAATTGATGCAAATGTAGACGAGATAAAAGAATGGGAAGCACCCGTATTAAACAACATATTCGCAACTGAATTGCAAAACAAGAAGATACCTCTCACTATAAAAGGTGCTTGTACGAGATCTGGCATGGTAACAACATACACACGCCCAGTAGGTCTCTACTCAACCTCCTCACCCCTCGAAGCATAAGCCTGATGCACTGACTGAGCTGAAGAGGCTCCTTGATTGGCCCTCGAGGTTAGTGCTGACTATGCAGGCTGATAGCTCTGTGCCTATCTCGAACCAAAAGCACCCGATGTGCCACCCAACTATGCGTAAAACCTCTTCATGTGCCTCGCATGGCCACACTGATAACAAGTGAGCGGTTGGCCTCTCCCCTGACTCTGGCCCTAAGAATGAGCCAAAGACGAAGTTGCTCACTGCCCTCTCCCTCTCTGCGGGCAAGCTGGAAACTTGTGGCCCAACCGACCACATTTTAAACAAGTAAAATCTCCCTAACCACCCCTCCTAGAACCCAAACTCAGAACTGGAAAAGTGGATCTTGATTGAGCTCCCTGTGACAACTGGGGGTTAAAACCCCTCTGCCTCTTGTTGTCTCCCTGACTGTCCTGGCTCCTCCTCCACTTGCATGATAGTCTCAAGATGGATCGTCGCCTCCATAAGGCGCCCATACTCTCTAATCATGGACCCGGCCACTCTGAACATGAGCCCGGTCCTCAATCACTTCTCAAACTCCAGACAACATCGCTCTTTAGTTGCCACGAGATCTAGTACAAACCTCGACAAACTGGTGAATGTGGCCTTGAACTCAGCCACTGGTGTGTTTAACTGCACCAACCTAGAGAACTGGTCTCTCAACTTCTCCCTAACAATAGGAGGCAAAATCTTGTCCTGAAAGGTGTTGACAAAAGTCTCCCAAGTTCCTCCAATGTTCCATCGCGCATACTTCCACTATTGACCTGCGTCTCACTTCAGTTGGAAAGATGCCAAGGTCACTCTCAAACCCCCGTCTTCGATGCCGAGCATCTCAAACGTCTTCACTATCTATTCTAGCCACTTATCCGCTTTCAGTGGCTCCTTGGGGTCACCCAAAAACTCATCCGAATTTGATCGAAAAAACTCTCTCTTCAGAAAAAGATGGCCTGGCCTCAACGACTTGGGCCTGGACTTGATTCTCAGCCCTGAGAATGTCCATAGATTCTTGCAAAGCTCCGACCATTTCCCGGGCTAAGGCGCCCATAACAGAAGGTATTAGCACATTTACAAATGTACCGAAGCTAACTCACTCACATCCTAATGCGATGGACAACAGTAAATCACTCCATATAAGCACCTAATCGCATAAACACATACAAATTTCCTTCCTAGATAATGACCGTCCTACGACGTTGCTAGAGTTCTAATTAGAAACAGCAGTGATCAAGTGCTCTTCTAATAGGACTTCCAGAAACCCATAGACCCAACCAGTATCTTAGGAACTGAATCCCATACCCATATAATCATGTAAGCATGTTATCACATATGCATACAACACATACTAACGTCTCAGCTAAGTGAGACAAACCCATTGTGGTACTAACCACTTCCCACGAGCCCAAAGTATTCAAACCCAGTACGCTTTGATACCAAGTTGTAACGCCTCCAAAATAATACAATAAATCTAACTCATGAGTGGAAGAATAATAGAATTAAAATACTTTCATTCATCTGAGTTCGTTTACAAAAGTTTACACATGCGATATATATTCACAAATATTCATCCTAGATTTACAACATGTGTTGCAACGATATAAGAATTGAAATTAAACAAATAGTGATATGCCTTATAGGCTTACATCTTTCCAAGTCATTGCTTGGTTACACAAAAGTGAGCCTAGCTCAATACAATTTAAGCCCTTGGCTATACAAAAGAATATAAGAAAATAAAGAAACTCTTGCTTCCCAAAAGTCCTTCCAAGCTATTGCCTTGACAGAGGCATGTCACCAACACCTGAAAATGGTTTTTCCCAAAGAGGGTGAGCCAAAGCCCAGTAGGGACAATCTAGCACAATATATGAAATTTAACAAAGATATACGTACAATGTGTATATACAATGCTAGTGACAAAATATCCACATTTTATATAACCGTAAAGCACCAGAGTTCATTTTTCAATTCATTTTCTTTCAATCCATTTCAAGTTCATTTATTTTTTTCGATTCATGAGTCAAATTCATTATCTTCCAACAACCCAACAGAAACTACAACTCAGTGATTTTCCAATTCAATACATTACCAAACAAACACTTTAAATCTGCCATTTTATGAAAATTTCGTCTGCGGGATCGACACCCATGTATGCACAAGATTACGGGACTTTCACCCTGCACACTCCAGCCAACTTAATTTTAATGGAGTCCATCACCTATCTCCCCTCAAGCAATGGAGTACATCCCTTTTTTTTCTCCGAAACAATCATACATATACAATGTATTAAATCATAGTAATATTCAATGACAATCAACAATAAATTAGTTTCAATTTACCTAATCCTCATGCAATTTCTACAACAATCATAGCTATCCTCCACAAATAGCCCAATACAAATATTTCTAAACAGATGTACAATCTTCTCAATAGATATATTATTCAAATTCCCATAAGTGAGAGACAACACGTGCCCAACTCCACCATTTACATCAACGACCCTCCAATTGCACATTACCATTATCAATTTTGGTTATTTGTATAAAATAACAATTTGGTCTATTTAGGGCAAAACTCCCCCTTTTCCAAATATTAACCAAAATGGCCCAAATCAAGAATTTGGCCACAATACAACCTCACATTCAACCCCATAACCATTTATTTCACATTCACTTAGAAATCCCTCTTTTTATTTCATACCCAAATCCTAGGTTTGCTTAAACACTCCCAAATCCCACCATTGTCACACAACGACAAATAACTAAGTTAAAAACCATATGAATGTGTAGAAAATCCCTACCTCAAAGAGAGAAGACGAGCCAAGCAAGGGTGAAACTTCAAAGATGCCCAAATCCAACTTTATTCGGATTAAAATGGAGATCTTAAGATGGTCTACATTTTTATCAAAGGGATTAGGGTGAGGAAATTAGTAAAACTGGGTGAAAATGTAGAGAGAGGGAGAGAGAAAAGAGTGTGTGTTTTAGAGAGAGAGGTTCTCAACTTTAGGTTTTAGGGGGAAAAGATCTGAAAAAGTAATGTAAAAAGTCATTTTCATGATCTAAAATACGTATAGTCTGCTCGAGCGCAAGAGTTGACGCTCGAACATCAAACACAAAAAAGTTGTTTCGCTCGAGCGCAAGAAAGGCCACTCGAGCGCCAAGACACAATGTACAAGACGCTCACCGCTCAAGCACAAGAAGTGGCGCTCGAGCATAGAAAACACACATCCAGTAATTTTACAGACAACAGACCAACATTAGAGCGTAAGGAAGGTCGCTCGAGCACCCACCCGCTCGAGCGGCTGGGAAACGCCACTCGAGCATAGAAAACACTCTCCCAGTAGTTTTTTAGACCAGCAAAGTACTGAGAGTTCGCAAATGCTTGCTCGAGCGCGAGAAATGCCGTTCGAGCGAAGGAGCAAAATTGTAAATCCCGCTCGAGCGCAAGAATGGCCGCTCGTGCGAAGGAGCAAAAATCTGGGCCATAAAGGTTTGGAAAAACAGCAACCAACCTGTTCCAAACACACAACTACAATCCAATAACCAAATTTAAGGAGAGTTAAGGGAAAAATGACAATGAAAAACATTCAGAAACTATAAGACCGAGTCCAGAATGCAACAAGAGTTGGTTCAAAATCGGAATCGCTATACTATCCACCCGGTCCCCCAATAAATAAAAGTAATCACCGTTCAAGGTACATACAGTAACCGTCTGACGATAGTAATTTATAATAGCCCAGTATGACAATAACCAGTCCATACCTAAAATAACATCAAAACAAGACATATCAAGCAATACGAATGCAAAAGGTAATCGGCGACCGGCAACCTCGATGTCGCAACCCCAACACCCTTGTTTCAAGATAACTTCACCACCAATAGGTGACTCTACATAAATATGAGATGCAAACTGTGCCAACTCCAACCCCAAAATCGATGCAAATGCAAACGAGATAGAAGAATGGGATGCACCTGTATCAATTAACACATTCACAACTGAATTGCAAAAAAATAAGGTACCTCTTGCTACAGAAGGCGCTGGTACTTGATCCGGCATTGTAACAACATACAGACGCCTGGTAGGTCTCCACTCAACTTGCTCACCCCTCGAAGCTCATGCTTGATGCACTGACTGAGCTGAAGAGGCTCCCTGATTAGCCCTCGAGACTTGTGCTGACTGTGTAGGCTGGTGACTCTGTGCCTACCTTGAACCAAAAGCACCAGATGTACCACCGAACTGTGGGATGGTTTTTGATGCCATCGGCACTTTTTGTTGCCGGTCGGCACTAAATTTTGTCAAAATGACATTTTTGGACAGCCGACCACTGTTCATCTACTTTATGTAGATATTTTGTGCCAGCTGTGATAGCTGGCACCAACTCTCCCCCCCTCCATTCACGTGTATGGAGGGATCTCCCTCTAGCCAAGCTTGTTGAATAAGCTTTGCAAGAGGGATCCTTATAAGAGAGGGGCTTTCCTCTTGGTTCTAGGTTAGAAAAACAGAAGCAAAAACCAGCCTTTGCAATGTGCTTAAACTACTAGTAAAAAGGTAAATAAAACGTAGAATGGCAGGGTAGCCAAGTATCAGAATTGATACCGATGAAACTCCCCTTGT
>NW_021025958.1:832409-930928 GCF_004153795.1 Camellia sinensis | reverse complement strand
GAGTTAATCGTGAGATTGCAGCAGCAAACTGGAGCATCTGCTTCACAGCAAGTCCCTCCTCCACTAAGGGTTCCGATACCCGAAGAGACGCCAAATGCCCGGAATGTCCAGGAAGATACAGACATCCCAACGGGGCTGGCTCCACCCCCGATTCTGCCTCAACTATCCAAGGCACCCACTCCTATCAATCAATCGGATTCTCCCTTCGAGTCCGAGGTAGACCCCGTGGCATTAAAAATGCGCAAGCTTGAAAAGCTATTCAAGAAGTCTCAAGGTGTGAAGTCCAGTCCGGACATTGGAGATGGATACACTGACGCAGCCGTGACGCTGCCAGATCGGTTTAAGATGCCACAAATTGATCGTTTTGACGGATCTGGGGATCCCATGGTACACCTGTGACTATTTTCAAACGTCCTAAGGCCAATGGGCCTCACTAGACTGCAGAAGTTGTCTTTATTTGGCCGGACCCTGTCGGGTGTAGCGGCCACGTGGTATGCCAAGTTGGAGGATGACGTCAAGAGAAGTTGGGACGAGATGGCTGAGGCCTTCATCCTGCAGTACTCATATAATACACAAATCGAGATCACGACCCGGGATCTCGAGACAATGAGGCAAGAACCCAAGGAGAGCTTCTCAGAATTCGTAACCAGATGGCGGGCTAAGGCTTCGATGATGACCTTAAGACCCACGGACAAAGACTAGATTCGGATGATTGTGCGCAATCTTCAGCCGAAGCTAATGCAAAAGATGATTGTACTCCCCTTCCCTACCTTTTCTGATCTGCATGAAATGGGGGTGCAGATCGAGGACGCCTTAAAACAAGGCCTGATTGATAACGACCGAGAGCAACCCCGTAGAACTTTCAATCGTAATACTAATGCAGGCCCGAGTGGCGCTACAACTACCAGGACCTCCGAAGTGAGTATGGTCACCACCAATCCTTCCCCGAGAACTACGGCAACCACACCATTCTCCGGTGCGTCCGGAAGTAACCCACAAACAGCCAAATACCCTCCCAAAAATACCAGAACCTTCGCTCCGCTTTATATGCCCCTGTCCAAAGCTTTGGGGGTTTTGATCAGAAAAGGGCATTTGAAGCCCCTAGAGCCGCGGCCCTTACCGGAAAGACTCCCCGCTGCCCACAATCCAACCAAGTATTGTGCATTTCACCAGCAGCACGGTCACGACACCAATCTGTGCTTTCAATTGCGTCATGAGATTCAAGATCTCATTGATAATGGGGTGATTTTACCACCTGAGAAACCCAATGTTACTACAAATCCTCTCCCCACACATAACCAAGCTCCACCACCCAAAAGAATCAATTTCATCCACACTGGGGTCGTGTCCTACGATCCTAGTATCTATATCACACCCTCCTACCTGCCTAAGCCGGAGGTTTTCCTTCCTGATTGCACCGATTTGTGCATGATGGACGTCTCCATAACCCAACCCAAACCTGTGGTGGTGACCATCGAGAGCAAGAGAGAGAAGACTCCAAAGGAGAAGGGGGTTGTTGAGCCAGAGTCTGCGGAGTCTGGGAGTGATGTTGGGAATGCTTATAGTCCGAGTGACTACATTTCACCAATGGGCCAGAATAGACCGGATGTGGAATTTCTAGTAGGAGGAGAGCTGTGTGCAATCCAAGGGGACAGTCCAAGACAGGGAATGGATGATTTGACAGCTGTGGAAGAAGATCTTGCCAAGTTCCAGTTTTATTGTAACCAGGATCCAGAAGACTCAGCTGTCAATTGGTTCGATTATGAGGAATCAGCCGAGGCCACGGGATGGTTGGACGATCAGCCAGATGTGGTAGGAGAGTTTCAGTCAGAACAAGGCCCGGCAGGGGCAGGAATGTCAGTAACAGCCGGGAGGGTCGAAGAACAGAATACATCGCCAGAGAGCGCCGGTATCGAGAGTTTCGCTCGGGAATGGAGCATTTTGAGTACAGGGATCATTGAACAATCTACCGCATTGACACAATCAGAACAGGAAAGATTCGAAGATTCTGAGAGGATCAGGAAGGCAAAAGCCCACGTGGGGGTTGAGACTACCACAAGTACAGAAATGGAGAATGCTGCGAGCGTAAGAATAGAAGGTACCGCAAGTATCGGAACAGTCATGCCAAAACCGGACAGGTGCCTGTTAGCTGCAGATGGCATGTGGTGGGAAGACGATGATCTATGTCTTGTCCACACGGACGAGGATTGGGAAGGTAACCAACCAGATGATACCTGGTATATCGGCGAAGTCGATCACATGACTAGGAGTGGACGGTACTTCAAGCCTCCACACCTAGATCAACCGGAGGCGTCTGGAAAAGATAAAGAGGCAGAGAAGCAAAAGGAAAAGCAACTCGAGGATGAGGCCGTATTGAGACAATTGAAGAAGATACAAGCAGACATCTCCATCTGGGGGCTGCTTATGGCTTCTCGAGTACATAGACAGGCTGTCCTTTCAGCCATGGACAAAGCCAAGCTTTCTATAGACACCACGCCCGAACAGCTGGTGGGCCTAGTTTTTTCGGGAGGAAGTTCCCCGGCATTGACCTTTTCTGACAAAGAACTGCCACCTGAGGGTGCGAACCATAACAAGCCACTCTACATCTCTGTGGAGTGCAGAGATAAATGGATACCCGTGGTGCTTGTCGACACGGGGTCCGCCATCAACGTCTGCCCGGCACGGACAGCCTATGCGATCCGTTTAAAAATCGCGGATTTTACGCCAACGGCCCAGGTGATTCGGGCGTATGACAACACAAGTCGGGAAGTAATGGGAACAGTTAAAATTCAAACAAAGGTTGGGCCGGGACAGCATGAGATAGATTTCCATGTCTTGGAGGTTCCTGCAAGTTTCAACCTGCTTTTAGGGCAGCCGTGGCTGCATCAGGCAAAGGCAGTCTCCTCCGTCCTACATCAAGTGGTGAAATACCCCTATGGGAAGGGAGTAGCCATCGTTTTCAAAAATTCATTGATTCATCCGCCGCCAGAAGTATCTACGCCTGTTCTAGAAATTGAACACGGTATGGAAGATGTGTTCATATCGGGTTTTACCTTGGCTCAGGCTCGGGTTGTACAGGACATCATGGCTGCTAGTGAAGGGGTATATGTCAGTGCTCAGGCAGTCTATCTCATGAACAAACTCCAACACGTCCCCGGGATGGGATTGGGCAAGAGTGGCCGGAAGGGCGTCGCAACATTGGCTGAAGTGCCACACAACCCTCATACTTTTGGATTGGGTTACCTACCCACCAAAGAGGACTAGATAAGGAAAGGAAAGGAAATGGCCGGAAGAGCCAGAGCAAAGAAGGCTAGGAAGCCTTTCGAGTTGATGCATAGGCCCATTCAGGGTACCCTAAACGGACGCTTCGTCCGGGAGGGGGAAAACTTTCCGTTTTGTGGCTTCCCAGAACCATGGCTGAACGCGGAGAAGAAGCGCGTGCCGGGTTTGGAAATTTTCCTTGACCTGCAGCTACCTGAGAATGACATCACCGAAGGGCAAACAGATTTATTGGTTGAGGCTGAACAAAGTAAGGAAGTGCACTCTGAGGACGCTGAAAATGAAATGGGGGTAGCACTGGCATGTCTGCTTTCAGATCCTCCGATCGAACAGAAGTGCTTGGGGGATAACTCCTCGGTATGCGTGATCGGGAACGAAACGGCTGCGAGCCTACCGGCAACTATTTTGGATGCATCCATCGCACCCTCTCTCATCTGGCAGTACGAGGAGGGATTTCTATCAAGCAGCACCGGGTCAGGTAGTAAACTGGAATATGATTCCACCGAGTCTGTGGAGATGGAATCAGGTTCCAGCTCATCTGAGTCTAAGTCCGGTATTCCTGGGGGTGGCAACCCGGATGCCACAGTCCTGTTTAGGTCGTCTTTTTCTTTCTCTTTTGAGTCTGTTGTAACAGAGGAATCGGATGATTTGGAAGTGATTAATGAGAATGGAATGGCAATGGCTTCTGAGTACTTTTCTGTGCCTTTGATTTATTGTATTAATCAGGACTTTCAAAATTTTGATGAAAACGACGAGGAAGAAATTCCTCCGGTTTTGCAACGGTTAATTGATCAGACAGGAAAGATTTAGTTGTTAAACCCTTAATGATGAAATTCACTACTGTGAATGTGGTACTTGAGGGGGAACCCGCGGGCTGGTCCAGATCGGGATCCACGGTTGTCTTCGGAGGAGACGCGAGCGCTAGTCGCTTTATTTAAAAGATTTTCAAAATATGTTTCGCGTGTGGTCCTACGGAAGACATGCCTTGGAATCGATCCTGAGATGTACAGCACTGGATCCCTCATTGATCCCGGGCCGACCTGTCAAGTAAGAAACTCAGAGGATCCGCCACTGATTGGGCCATTAAGATCAAGGAGGGTCACCAAGCAAATCGATGCAGGCTTCCTATGGTATCCGAATACCCGACTTGGTTGGCAAACATTTCCCGGTGCCGAAGAGAAGCGATGGCAAATTCGAGTATGTTGTAGACTCAGAGATTTGAACAGGCACGTCCGAAGGACGACTTTTCCCCTGCCGCACATTGAGAATTGTAGATTTCACGGACAGGACACGCCTGCTTTTCGTTTATGGATGGCTTCTCAGGCTATAATCATGATTAGTAATGGCACCGAAGACCGGAGAAGACTGCGTTTCACTACCCGTGGGGCGTTACATATTGTTACAGTAGTGATGCCATTTGGTGAAGAACGGCTGGGGAGCTACTTATCAACGGGCAGCAACCACAATATTAATGAATATGATCCATAAAGAAGGTCGAGGTGTACGTGGACGACATGATTGTCAAGTCCAAAATAAAGAGAGGGCCACTTACACGCCTTACAAGTTTTTTCAAAGGATAGAGAGTTTCGGCTGCGTTGATCCCCAGAAGTGTACATTCGGTGACAGCAGGGAAAATGCTTAAGGTTTCTGATACACAAAGGGCATCGAAGGGTCGACCTTCCAAAAATCAAGCCATCTTGGAAATGCCACCACAATGACTGAAAAGGAGGGCGAGGCTTTCTAGAAAGGGTGCAATTCATTTAAGACGGTTTATCTCGAAATTAACCTTGACTTGAACCACTTTTTGGCTCCTGAAGAAAGGGAAAGAAGTTCAATGGGACGGGCCGAATGGTCAAGCAAGCTTTGAACAAATCAAAGAATATCTACAGAACCGCCCATTGTTTGTCCACCACCAGAGCTGGGGGAGACCGTTGATTTGTATCTGTCAGTAATTTGAGATACCATGGCTGCAGGCTCGCCACAAGAAGTCAGAGGACAGGTGGAAAGGGCCATCTTACTATTCTGAGAAGAAGATGCTGGATTACGAGGACCGCTACACTCCGCTGGAGAAGGCTTGGCTTGGCCTTGGTATGGGCTACCCAGAAGCTGCGGCACTACCTGTTAGCTCACTCTGTAATGTTGGTTTCACGCTTTAGATCCCGATCAAATATCTTTTCAAAAAACGGCACTTACGGGTAGGCTAGCTCGGTTGGCTTTGCTGTTGCTTTCGAATTTGATTTGAAGTATGTAACAGCAAGTCAGTGAAAGGAAGAGCAGTAGCGGAGTTCTTGCCGACCACCCGGTTTGAAGGGGATGAAAGCGGGTTTGCAGTACCGTTCCCAGATGAAGCCGATTCTGCACATCGAAGACGAACTTGGAACGATGTAACTTTTGACGGTAGCGTCAAAACCAGTACGGGTATTTGGATAGGAGGGTTGCTAATAGCGCTGGACGATTCCCGTATCCCTTTAGCATTCAAACCCGGGTTCAAAGTCTCGAACAATGAAGCAGAGATATGAGGCATGTATTGCTGGCCTAGAAGCAGCCCAGAACTAGGGGAAGACGGTTGGACGTCATTGGGGACTCGAACCTTATTGTATCTCAAGCAAAAGGAGACTGGAAAGTCAAAGAGAAAGGATGATAATTTACCACCAAACCTTGGATTTGTTAAATTCCTCGGTTTTGAGAAGCTGAATTTCACCCACCTAGTAAGAGAGAATAACAGGTTCGCAGATTCACTAGCAACTCTATCTTCCATGATAGACATCCCGTCCGGAGTCCGGATGCTGCCAGTCATTATTGACCAGAAGTTTGCGCCAGCGTACGAGTCAATTTCCGCCATAGATGAGGCCCTCAGGACGACAACCTCTGGTATTACGACGTTTGGAACTTCTGGAAAAGGAGGCGTTATTCTACCGGGGCAAATGCCAGGATAAAGGGCAATCAGAAGAATGGTTGTTCAGTTCATCATCTGCGGGGGTAAGCTGTACAAGAGAGGTCATCTGGGAATGCATAAGCTCTGTGTAGAAGCTGAGGAATCGAAGCGCCTGATGGAGGCCGTCCATGGAGGGGAGTGCGGTGCACACATGAATGGAGTAATGCTGGCCAGAAAGATCCTCAGACAGGGCTACTACTGGTCTACCATGGAAGAGGATTGTATCGGTTTTGTTCGGCGATGCCACAAATGCCAGATCCATGCGAACCGTATGAACATCCCGCCGTCAAAGCTGTACAACATGACGTCCCCATGGCCATTTTCCGTTTGGGGAATTGATGTGATCGGGGCTGTTACCCCGAAGGGATCGAATGGGCATGAGTTCATTCTGGTAGCGATAGATTACTTTACGAAGTGGGTCGAGGCCCAATCATACACGGTGTTGAAGGCGTCGCACGTCGTAAAGTTCATCAGAAATATCATCTGTCGCTACGGGGTGCCAAACGAGATTATTTCGGATAATGGTTCCCACTTCAAGAAGGAGGTGATTGACTTGTTGGAGAAATATAACGTGGCTTTTCATAAGTCATCCACATACCGGCCGCAAACCAACGGAGCAGTTGAGGCCGCCAACAAGAACATCAAGCATATACTGCGGAAGATGGTGGAAACCTACCGGGATTGGCCAGATAAGTTGCCGTTTGCTCTGTGGGGCTACAGGACTTCAATTAGAACTTCTACCGGAGCGACTCTGTATTCATTGGTTTATGGGATGGAGGCCGTTCTACCTATCTAAATCGGCGTCCAAAACAACCCGGTCTTCACCCACAGGTAGCTTGGTTGTTGCAAGCACCTCTTGGCTCAGCTCGGTTGGAGGCACCACATCAGACACAGCAGGCAAAGGGGGGATGGAGACCACCGGAGTTGGGGAGATAGACTGGCGGCCGGGCTGGGTGTTGTCTTCTGGAGCAGAATCTTCGTCCTCTTCCAGAAATTTTTGCTGAATGGCAGCAGCGTACTCCGCCATAGAGCTCGGTATGAAATACAGAGGAGGGTTGAAGACCTCAGTCTCTAGGCCATGACCGAGCTGCGTTACAGCCGTCGTCTATCCACACTTGAAGAAAAGATCTTTTTGCAGCTTCACATTGCTTGATGTAAGTGGCCTTCCCCTCCTTAAAATCATGGTCTTCCGCGTCTTCAACCTTCTTCTCTAGCTCGGTTATCTCGACGTTCTTTTTTCCCTCGAGCTTGGCCATCTCATGCAAGTATTTGTCTTTCACCACAGCTGTAGCCTTCTTCTTATCAGCTTCGGCTGAATTGACTAGGCCAGTGAGTCGGGCTACTTCAGCCTGTAGCTCGGCCATCTTTTGCTGAGATGCTTTTAGTTCGACCATTTTTTCATTGGCCTCTGCCATGGCCTGCCTTGTAGTTTTTCAAAGTTCCAGCACGCATTTGTGGGCAATGTGGTTCTTCTGTAAGGCTTGCGAGGGGAGACAGTATGAGTAGGAACCGAGCTAAAAGATGTTGAAATTTGGTGAAAGAAAAAGAGAACTTACTAACACCATTGACTTTGAAGCCGAGCGAATGGCCTTCAACTCGGTAAGGTGATCATGATGATCCATGTCGGTTGGATGGCAGACTCTCTTGGCCAGATTGAAGGCCAGCAAATGATCTTTTTTCACGGCTGTAGACACCCCATTTTTGACCGTCCTCAAGACTTGGACGTCACCGTTTGAACACTCGGTGATTATCCATGTTTGTGTTCGTTTGGAGTTCCCAGAGGTCTCGGCTACGCGCCCTGCCTCAGGATCTTCGAACTTGACCGTTTTGTGTCTGGTTTTGCACCAAACACTTGTGTTTTGCCTTAGAGGGGCAGGGAATGCCTTGTGAGGCATCCCCACACACCACCGGCAGTGGCTAGAGGTCACCGGATGGTTTTTGATGCCATCGGCACTTTTTGTTGCCGATCGGCACTGTTTTTTGCCGGTCGGCACTAAATTTTGTCAAAATGACATTTTTGGATAGCCGACCACTGTTCATCTACTTTATGTAGATATTTTGTGCCAGCTGTGATAGCTGACACCAACTCTGCTTCCCTCTATACACGTATATGGAGGGATTTCCCTCTAAGCAAGCTTGTTATATAAGCTTTGCAAGAGGGAGTTCTATAAGAGGAGAGGCCTTCTCCTTGCTCTAGGTTAGAGACTTTGAAGGCAAAACCAGAGCTTACACATATAGATACACCCTATCTCTATATTTCCCTCTCTCTCCTCCTTTGTGTGTGTTTCTTGGCCTAAAAGTGTGATTTTACCTTACTTTTGCACCAATACACACACTATTACACCTTGCTCCGAGATTGAGGACTTTGAGGGTTGATTCTTGAGTTTTTGGGCTGTTTTTGATCAAAAGAAGGGGGCTGCCTTGGCTGTTCTTGAAGTGTGCTTCAAGGGTGAGCATTTTACTTTAGTTTCCCCAAACTTGCACTAGTCTTTTACCTATCTTACTTGCTGATTTAGTTTTTGTGCATAACATAAAAAAGGCTTGTATTTTCATGCTTAAGAACTTTCATTAAGAGTCTTTCATGGTTTGAGTTCAAACTCACCCTCTTAGGCCTTATTTGGCCTTTTTGTTGCCTCTTTGGTAAGGCTTTGTTTGCTTAAGTGTTTTGGTCTTCTCACCACTGAAAACCAGTGGATTTTCAGTGGTGAGGAAGGTGGTTTGAAGTCTTGCATAGGGGAGGGACACCCCTCTCCCTTCATTGTCTTGTTTCCTTGCATTTTGGCTCAAAAGGGTAACGTGCATGCTTGATCATTTTTGGCCCCATTTCAGAAGTTTTTTGGGTGTTTTGGGTCATATGTGATCTCTGTTTTTGGCCGGATTTTTGTATCTTGTGTTTAGGCCATGGTTCTTGCATTTGTTGGCTTGGTTCCATGAAGATGTTGGCATTATTTTACCATGTTTAAGGTCTGTTGGCCCTTTATTTCAGTCATGCTTGCCTTGTTTGGTGTCATCTTTTTGTGTTTTGGCTTGTAAGCTTTGAGCATATTGACCTTTAGGATGCATAGCTATGACCATCCTTATGATTTGCCATCATTTAGGGTCACATTTTAGTCCATGAATCATGTTTATATGTGTGCATGTGTGATCTCTTTTATGCCTTGAGGGTGTGCCCTTTTATGCCTACATATGAGCCTTGGTGCATACATCTCTTTGGAGCCACTTTAGCTGCCATATTAATGGGTTTTGGAGTCCATTTTTGCATGTTAAATTTCTGTTTTGGCTCGTCCAAGTCATGCCATGAGTGGTCATGTTGGAGGGAGTGAAGTGTCTCCTTTTTGTGCCTTAACCTTAGGACCATTTTGAGCCATGTTTGCATAACATGCATTGTATTGCTTGGTTTGGGGTGTCAAACCTAGTGTGAGGGTTAAGGGGCGTTCATACTATAAGTGATGTAACGTGCCTTAACTCTCGGTCACCGGGGCCTTTGACTTCGACATGATAAGGCCTTGGTCCTCATTTGTGGGTTGCATGCATTTTTTTATCAAATGGCAAGCTCGATCTCTTGGGTTATCATGCACCATTGATGGCTCGAGTATCGAGGGCCATGTTCCCCTGAGTTCAACACATGATGGGAAACATGACCATGCTCACATGTGCCTAAAATCCCATGCCATATACTGTCTGTTCTCTGTTGCTGTCAAAACTGTCTCCTGCAGGAAGTTTCTGCCGACTGGCAGAATTCAGTGCCGACCGGCCATTGGTGAATGGCCGATAAATCCAGAAGCAGCCGATAGAAATTATTCACTGCCGGTGGGAATTTTCCCCAGCCAGTGGTACTCTGCAGTATGCAAGGAACTTGTCCCAGGACTTTGGAAATTTTCAGAGAGATATGGCAGTGTAAACAGAGACAGCCTTGGTATGGTATGGACTTTCCGGGCAAGGCGGGTTCGAGCATGCATCATTCGCGTATCTCGAGGCGGAGGCAGTGGCCATCTTTCTCCTTTATTTTGCATTCTTTCTATTAATTAAGTAGAAATTCTGCAATAATTAACGTATTTATTTTTCGGACTGTAATATTTATTTGTACCCTCTGAGTGATGGCAAATCTGTAATAAGTGTGCGTGAGTGGGTGTATGTCTTCTAATCCCACGTCTTTCTTCCCTTTTATTTACCTGCTTATGATGGTAGACTAGGGCACATTTAAGATTAGCATACCTTATGCAATGCATGCGTGCATTCATGCATTTGTCCCACATGCATCGGGCTCGGCGCATCACGCTAACTGAATTTGTATTCCAATTCCAAATTGAATACGTGCATTAATTGGCTGCATTTCACATGCCCTGTTTAGGTTAGCCGAGCCTATCTAATTGGATCCTGTATGTGTTGCATTAGTCAACTTGACATGAACTAGGATCATGCATGTTTGCTAACTAGTTTATTGTTTTGGCACGGAGTACGATGTAAGTATTTATGCTTTAGCATACCGCATGCGTGTGAATGATAAACATGATAGCATACTTACCATGCGGCTAGATGCTTATGTGATAAATTGTTTGAATGCCTGTGGGTGAAGGTTGGATTGTTTAAATTGGAAAAACTCGTTGAAATCCGTATTTTAGCCTACTTGCGAGTAGCAAATTCCAAAACGTTTTTCCAAAACAAACGGATATGCAATGCTTATTTTCAAATTAGGCAATCTAGTCTATACTTGTTTGCTGTACGCATAACATTGTAATTCTAGGCTAATAACCGGAATAAGAACACATAACGTTTTCAAAATCGGATATCATGGTTAGTAGAGGTCGGTCTTCGGACCGGGCGAGAAGGGGTGCTCATAGCTGACCTTCCCCAATCGTACCCTAGCTCCCGAGCCGAGGCAACTCCGGTGATGACGGGCATGTGGCCTTCGGCACCGAGTCAGGGTTTCCTAAATTCCCCCACAAAAAAATATTTAGGTGGCGACTTTGTAATCTGGCAAAGCAGTCCATGTTTGGCACTTCTTTCCTAAAATCCGTTTTCTCAAAACGATTTGCCAGATTTGGACTCTTTGGTTCAAGATTAAGAACCGTGACACAAATCGAGTCTGAACTGTAGTAGCGGGGGCCCCTCGCGGGCACGTCTACATCGGCCACTGAATCGGAGTCAATGATAGCGCGGTTCCTGAAGGTGACCTTTGGCACCCACTTGGAGGAGCTAGCTCGGTCTGAGCGTTCCGGTTGTGGGCTTGGTGGAGTGGATTATGGGAGAATGGTGTCTTCTTTATCAACAAGGCATGGCTCGATTGTGGAAATCCGAGCACGCTTGCTTGGCCGAGATGTTGAAGGCTGATGGGTTGGCAAGGCTACCACGGTCTCCTGAGGTTGGCTGGCTGGTGGTACCTCGGCCTGGTTTGTTTCGGTCAGAAGGGCCCTTACTACTCTTTTCTTGGCCATCTCTTGCTCCACAGTCAATGGCATCAAGTTGATTTGTGGAAGGGAAATATTAGGTTCTGGGGATGGCTCAAGGAGGAAATCGGTCACCCTAGTCTTCCTACAACTGCTATATTTGTATGTCGGTTGAAAATTCAGTAGCTCGGCCCAGCTTCGGTTGGGATATCGCAGAGCGGCGCAAAGTGCATTCAAGTTGGGGTAGCTGTACTGGGACTTGAGAAAGTTCAAATCTGCATGAAGGAAGGAGACAACAGTTAGTACGGTTAAAAGTAAGTACCAAAGTAAGAGAAAGAACATGAAAGTGGGCCGAGGTAGTTATACCGACGACTCCTTTATTCCAATTTATTCGGTCGACAGGGATCTGGGCTTCATGGTCTTCGAAGTTCCCAGAAACCCAGAAAAAATCATCATCGTTTACATCCTTATCTGGGGTATTCTTTATTATCTTTTCACGCCGACGCCTTATTCTTAAATAGTAAACCCAGCCATCTTCAGCTGACCCTATGGAATATTGGTGGAAGAGCTCGGCTAAACCGAGGTTAAGGCCAGCCTGACGGTTTAGCTCGACGATGCCATTTATTATGCGGTATGAATTTGTGGAAAGTTGGTTAGGGCAGAGGTTGGTTTGTCTAAGGAACTCACAAAGAAGGGGTTGTACAGGGAATCTTAGTCCGGTTTCTACAATGGAAAGAAGGGTAAAGGGAACAAAACCAGGGTTTCCCCAAGGTGTGGTATCTAGTTCGGCTAGAGTGAGATGGACATCATCAGAGATATGGTAGTCCATTCGGAACTCGGCCATAGCACTTGGGGTGTTTACCAAAAACCTATATTTACCCATGAGGTTTTAAATTATGTAAAAATTAACAGAGTATTAGCTCGATCGGGAAATGACACTGAGTAGCTCGGTTGAGCGTTCAAGGGAGTGTCTGGCAACCTAAGTCTGCAAAGTGAAAAAAGAAAGGTGTTAAGCTCGACTCGTTGGACCGTGCTAGAAGAAACAAAGGCAGAGATAAATGAAGTCTTAGCTCGGTTACGTGGGCCATTATTCATTCTTAGCTCGGTTTGAGCAAGGGCCTTTAGCCCGGTTGAACTTTTGAGGCAGCATTCTTAGTTCAGTTTTAACTAAGGGAGCTGGTTTAGGTCCAAGTTTTAGTTCGGTCGGTTGTTAAGGCTTTCTAGCGCAGTATTGCGCAAACTTAGTGCAGTTCAATAGCGCGGCTAAGAGGTAGGGCCTATTAAAACTACGAGTAGGGTGTGAAGTTTTAGTTCAGTTGTTTAGTTTAGCCAGGGTCGTACCTAATACAAACAGTATCCTAGTTCGGTTGGAGTGTGATTTTGGATCAAAACTATCATTACCCAGGTTATTCATATAGACAATGGTTATATTACAAAGGTTTTTTCAGCAAATGGAAGCAAAAGTGGAGTAGGTGTTTTTGGAAATCATACAAAAACGCATGCTATGCATTACAAAACAAGTGCGAAATCAACGGAAAGGAAAGAGATTTGAGTTACATACCAGTTCAAAAAGGAGGGACCAAAGGTGAAAAAGATCCCAGCAAGAACACAAGCTCCACAGTTACAAGAGAACAAGGGAGAAGAAACTCAAAGAGAGAGAAAATGATGAATAGTAGACGTGATAGATTCAAAATGAGTAGTTTTTGTGTAAAGAAGTAGAAATTGGGCGGGACTGTTCAAAATACGCGAAATATGAAGACAGCGTGACAGCTGTATTAGGCTAATGATAGTGTGCCACGTGTTCTTGGAATAAGAAGCGATTCAGTTACAGCGACTGAAGAGACGTTTTGACCAGACAAATGGGAAGCTCGGTGTGGATTCAGCTCGGTTGAAAAGCTGAAGTTTTTAGCTCGGCTGGTAAAAGATAATCCCTATCATGCTGCGCAGATGAAATTAAGGGGCAATTGAGAGGGTAATTTATGTGTAAATTAGGCCGAGCTGGGTATTGGGCCATTCCGTGGGCCACAGTAAGGACTGAGTAAAAGGGCCTTAAAGTTAGCCCGGTCCAAAAGAGCTTTGTAGTTAGCTCGGTCGGCATGGTCAGATCGGCGATAGTTAGCTCGGTCAAACCAAACTGAGCCGAGGTATTGTGGGCCTTTTCTCAGGACCTTGCTGTTGAATAGCTCGATCTAGGCACGCTATGGATAGCATGGTTTCAACAGGCAACCGAGGTACAACTGCACGAGAACCTAGCTAGCTTAGCGTTGTGCATTGGAGCACCAAGCTTGGTTAGCTCGGTATTAAATGAACAGCCCAGTTGGAGTATGTCAAACTGAGGCCCACGTAGTGAAAGGAAGAACCGAGCTAGTTGGAGCTTGGTCTAGTCTGCGGCTTAGGCATGGTCATGTTAGCTTGGTCGTATTGACATCCAACCGAGGTAAAACCATCTCACTTGGTTTAAGCAGTGAGGGGGGTGTTGAAGGATAAGTATTATCCTTCAAGAGTGTGATTCCTATGAAGACTCTACATGGAGGAGTAAGAGTCCTACAAGGATTGTGCCATGCGGAACTTATAAAATCTCATAACATCACCTTTGGAGAGGTAACACAACTTTAATTCCCGAATACACAGAGCTTTTGTCTATTTGTCTATTTTGCTGACTTAGGCATCGGAGAGGTATTCGGCAACACACCCGCCGGCTAGCTCACGTTTGTGTTTTCAAGGAGTAAAGCGATGACGTTTGGAGGAGCGCAGACTTGATCAACAGGATTATACGAGAAGATTATTTCTTGCTCGTACACTACCTCATGAACATAACATTTCATGTTTAGTCAACTCCACATTCAATGCATGATGTGATCTTCTGGATGAGCCTAATATTCCACATTTATGCAATTTGACTATTAGAACTCTACTTTGTTACAACACAATTATAATTCAAAATATGTCACACATAAAATCTCACATATTTTTTTGAGAAGCTACAAAATGCTATATTATTGTAATGAACGTTCATGCTCAAAATTAATTACATCATTCTATGTCACATTTAGCAAATTGTATATTTCATCTCCATGGGAAAAAAAAGGCACATTCAAAAAACTATCATGCTATCACACTACAATTCGGGAGCATTGAATAAATAAAGCTAATAAAATTATGATGAAATAAGAAAATAATACATTAGACGAAATGTCATATTTGAATTTTCAAATCTTTGTGGGTTTTGATATGAAATCCTTTTTGTTTCCAATTCCACCTCAATCTGTGTGTGTATGGATATTCAAATCTTGTGAGTTTTGATATGAAATCGTTTTTGTTTCCAATTCCATCTCAATCATTGTGTATTCAAATCTTGTGCGTTTTGATATGGAATCATTATTTTTGTTTCCAATTCCATCTCAATCATAGTGTATGGATATTCAAATCCTATGGGTATTGATATTGAATCCTTTTTGTTTGGAAATAACTTCAAACGGGGGATTCTCCAACCATACCAACCAGGAGTATAATAATATATAAGTCTTTAGTATGCTTTGTCTAAATGTGTAATTTCATAAAATGAGTATTTCGATAATCTATAGACATAACCCACTATACACACGTGTTAAATTTGGTAATAATTATGACATTTACACCCAGATGAGATTAATTGTTCATTACAACTTTTGAAGGACTAATTGATTCATAAGATACGAAAATGGATTTTTTTTTGAAATGAAATTTTTTTTGTGTTTTCCCCTAAAAGAAAAACTAATTTACTTTTAATTAATAAAATTTGTGACTACTTATTAGTGTTTATATAGCGCCAGTATAAAGATTTATGATGTATTATTTATTATATTTGTATTTACTTTTCTATTTGATTAAAAACACACTAGAACAATCCCCCTCTTCTTTTTCATTCATTGCCTACAACCCCTCACTTCCTTTCCAATATAGCTACCTACCATTGCCATCCTTCCTTTTTCTTTCCCTTTTATTTTCCTCTTCACCTCCAATTGATTTGGGGTGAAGGGTGCTGACCAGTGATTGGGGGTGAGAATGAACAGGCGATAATGGGAAAAAACAGGGTGATACGATATGGGAATTTTAGCTTGAGGTGGTGGCCATGGAGGGGTTAGTAGTGGCAAGGGAGCAATAAGGGTGTGTCGGCTAAGGATGGGTAGAAGTAAAGGTGGAAGGTAGAATGGTAAAAGAAAATTGTTAGAAATATAAAAAAATTTACTAACTTCTCTACTAAATGTTTCTTGGAAGGCGAAATGGGAAAAATGTAGTACTTTGTGGATGATGGTATAGAGAGGTTTTTTTTTTATAAAAAAGTTGAGCTTCTCTTATATTCACATCACATTTCAACGTGAGAGAATTTGAAGGGCTTATGGGGCCCTTAACATGAGAGAATTTGCAGGGCTTATGAGACCCACTTATTGTGGGTTATGTTTCAATTATTCAAATCATTTATTTTATAGAGCCATCAATGTATATCGTCCATAAAAAAAATAGTTTAATCTAATAATCATAACATTTTTATTTTATCATATTTGTCTTAAAAAATATGAATGACAAATATATTTTTGCAAATAAATTATTCATTTTCTTTTTTCAGATACAAACACGATAAAATAAAAAAAGTTACGATTTATTGAATCAACTTAATTTTTTTTTTATGAATGATATATTTGAGAGTCTTACAAAACAAACGTTTTAGATCATTAAAATGAGATCTACAATAAGCCTTATGAACCTTTCAAGTTTTTACATATTGTAATGTGAATATGAGAAAGGTGCAATCCAAAAAAATATAATGGTGGTAGATAACGTGATACTTTGGACTCTTTAGCAGTTTAAGTCTAAGGTGAACTCAAAAAATAGAATTTATCTATTTGGGAATGGATAAATAAGATAATTTTAATAAGCCGAACATTAGATTATTTCTAGGGAATCCTATTTATTTATAAATTACCACAACTTTGATGTTTGGAAGAACTGTTCACATACAAACAAACTCGTAAGAAATTCAAACCGTCTGGTACCCAACAATCTAGGGGTTTTTATTTTTCATTTTTTCACCTCGCAATTATGTCAGACTTGAACAAGTATTTGCCGATGGACTTAATCACGATGGAAATCTTGGGGAGACTTCCACTCAAAACACTCGGCCAATGCAAGTGCGTTTGCAAATCACGGCGATCTTTAATAGCTAAACCTTTCTTCATCGCCAAGCATCTTCATGCCACTCACAAATCAGAGTATTCAATCAATGATGATAATAAGACCCCCCAACTCATCATCCAATCTGATACTAAAAAATATTTTTCTTATTAATTTTGTTGTTGCGAAACATTGTTGGAGTTCAAGAGAGTTTTTTTTCCAAATGCTCAGAAAATTATGTTTTTGTTGCTAGTTGTTCTAATGGGTTAGTGTGCCTCCTAGATGCTGGAAAAAAATTTCAGTTAATATAATTTTGTGGAACACTTTGATCCGAAAATTAAAGATCCTCCCAAAATCGAAGTTCAGAGTTTACCAATATGGAATGTTTTTCAGGTTTGGCTTTGTTCCTCAAATCAGTGATTACAAGTTGGTGCAAATTGCATATGGAAAATTTAAAAATCCAAGTGTTAAGGTTTATACCATGAGCACAAATTCTTGGAGGAAGAGGACTGGTGACATGTTTCCGAGTAGGATACTGCATTATTATTCCCAAATGGGACCGAGTCCCTTTGTTAATGGGGTTCTCCATTGGATGGCATGTAGAGGCAGGGGGATGGAAGATTTGGTGATTGTGTCGTTCTAATTGGCGGATGAGAGATTTGGGGAAATTATCGTGCCTTCTTTTGATGGACATTGGGCTACCATTTTGGCGTTCCAACACTCAATTGCCTTGGTTGTCTAGGATCCAACTATAACAAAATGGGACATATGGGTTAGGAAGGAATATGGTGTTGTGAACTCTTGGACTAAACAGTTTAGTATAAGGAACACAATTGGATTTCCTTTTGGATTCATGAAGAATGGAGAAATTCTTGTTAAAAGATCAACATGCAATTTGGTTTCCTATGACCCTAAATCCCAATTTCATAGGGACCTTAAATTGCCACGATGGCCTTATAAAATATTCTTTTACACGGAGAGCCTTGCTTTACTTGACTATGAAGGCGAAGAACGTGTTTATTGATTTTCAATATTTGCTACTTTCTTGGTCTATGCTGCATTTCATTCTTAAATCCGCAATTCTATAATTTACTTTCCAATGATGTTTGAGTTGTTTAGTCACAATTATTTATAGAAAATTTTCACAAGATTTGATTAGTGGACAACGAATTTTTTCCAGTTATAAGAATTCCCTGAATTTTTTTCTTTTGGTAATACTATGTAATAAATTGTTGTAAATAATTGTGCAAAGGTGAAATATTATCTTTGGAGGGACATATGTTCAAATTATCAAGTACTGAATTTGGAAAAATAATAATAATACTATATATTGAAGTATAAAAATAATTAATGGCAGTAATATCTAATGTGTTTCCTTTTATTTAGTAGTCTTATTGATCAATTGATTACGGGAATTATTTGCTCCTTTTTTTTTTTTAATGGTAAATTACATGTTAGTCCCCTTTCTATTAAGCTACTTTTCCACTTTGGCCTTTCAAATTTACTTTTTCCTACTTTGGCCCTTCATGTTTCAAGTTTTTCCCACTTTATTACTAAAGCTATTTTTTGTTAAAAATTAAACAGAAAATGACACATTATTAGTTACATGACATAAACATATTTTATTATATATGACTTATACTTGCAACATAAATTTAAATTCTAATATAATAATATATTTTTTATGTTATGTGACAGTTATTGTAGCATTTTCTGTCTAATTTTGAACAGAAGTTAGCCTTAGAAGTAAAGTAGAAAAAACTTGAAGCAAGAAAGGCCAAAGTGTTTGTGATATGCAACAGAAGTCCTTATATCAACGTAGTTTGTCCTAGTTGTAATGAGGAACTGTTGGAGAATGCTCTGTTACTTCAATCAGATGCTCGTCAATGACTTAAAAATGATTTTAATATGTTTAAAACATGTTTTTATTATTGTAGATGAACCATCACTACAAGAAAAAGCACCTTTGGCGACTAAATTTTTAGTCGCCAAAAGTCGACTTTTCACTTTCCCCGACTAAATATTTTAGTCGCCGGTTTTGTCGCGAATACATGGTCGCCGGAGGTATTGGCGACTAAAAAACTTTTAGTTGCCAAAAACCAAGTCTGTAGCGACTAAAATTTTCGTCGCCAAAGCTCATTTATATTTTTTAAATTAATTTTTAGTCGCCAATAGTGAATTATTTTTTTTTAATTTATACATTTGCTGACTATTTTTTTCGTCGCCAATACTAAAGTTTTTGGCGACCACCCATTTTAGTCGCCAAAAGCTTGTTTCAGAGAAAAAAAAAATAAAATTCCCTCTGCTCTTCCCAAGTTTTGAACCACCAACCTCCCACATTCTAAACCTTTACCAACACACTCTCTCCACTATGCCACAATAATACCACATGAATATATATGCAAAATATATTATTTACTTCATACAAAGGATATTTGTATTAACTTAGTACAAAGTTTAGGTTTAGATAAATATTTGAACCAAGAAGCACGAACATATCCAACAATAAAAAAGGCTTCAAAAATAGAGGAGTTATATTTATTTCTATAGCTAGGGATGTGTGTTTAACTATATATTTGGCTAAGTATTTGCAATAAAATTAGCATCTCAGTATACAAAATGAAGCTATGAGGCTTTGAACCCTTGTGCTAGAACTAGGCTATCCAAAAGAAGCTGCTTCGACTTGCAATGTTGAACTTACTTCCTGTGAAAAGCATTAAAAACCATAATGTAATCAGTTTCTACAATGAGTTGAAGTATCCCTCTGGCCCTAGCACATAAAAGGCCCTCGCGAACTACCCATCTAACAAACTAATAGTGAGCAAGTGATTATGTTGGAGTAGCGAAAATTTTGATTTTAAGTTTCCAAATACTATTCCAAACAATTATGAGATGGCTTAAAACAAAAAACTAATATGACTTCAAATAAGCCATTATATATATATATATATATATACAATAACCAAATTGTAGACACCCCATTTTTTACCATCCTCAAGACTTGGACGTCACCGCTTGAACACTCGGTGATCATCCATGTTTGTGTTCGTTTTGAGTTCTCGGAGGTCTCGGCTACGCGCCTTGCCTCAGGATCTCTCGACTCGACTGTTTTGTGTCTGGTTTTGCACCAAACACTTGTGCTTTGCCTTGGAGGGGCAGGGAATGGCATGTGGGCCATCCCCACACTCCACCAGCCATGGCTTGAGGCCACCGGCTATGTTTTGTTGCCACCGGCCAAACGCTTGGCCGGCCGGCACTATAGATGACCGGCCGGCTATCTTTTTTTGGTCAATTGCATTTTTGGCCGGCCGACTACTGTGCATCTGCTTTTGCAAATATTTTTGTGCAGCTGGCATACACTGTCACCCCCTCCACGTGTATGGAGGGATTGCCCTCTTGTTAGCTTCCTTTGGAAGCTTTACAAGACTAATTGTCTATAAAAGAGAACATTTTCTCTCTGTTTGGGGGTGAGACAACTGAGACAATATTTTCAGAGGGTTCTAGTTTTAGGGTTTGAGTTGTGTATCTATCCTATATCTATATCTTCCTCTCTTTTGTGTTTTGTGTGTGTTTTGTCTTACTTTTGTGCATAAACACCCACCATCACACCTTCTTTTAACTACTGAGGTACTAAGAGGCTGTTCTTGAAGTTTTTGGCTGGTTTTGAGCTTAGAGAAGCTGCTGGACCATTGTTTGTGAAGAGGGTTATCAAGGGTAAGAACTTCACCCTTTATCCCCCATTCTTGCATAGTCTTTTTGCCTATCATGCAACTGTTTTTGAGCTTAACATATAACATAGAAAAGTCTTTTTTTTATCTACCCTAAATAGTTTCTTAAGGGTGTTTTAAGCTTTGGGGTTGTTTGACCCCTCTTAAGGCTTGTTTGGCCCTTGTTTTGTGCCATTTCGGTTGAGCTCTGGGACCATTGTGTTTGGGCCTCCTCACCATTGAAATCTTGAGGGATTTCAGTGATGAGGATGGTACCTTGAGGTCCAAAGAAGGAGAGGGCCACCCCCTCTCCTTGTTGTCCTTGAAAAGGGTCATTTTTGCCTCTTTAGTGAACATCATGTTTAGGTTCATGTTGGCCATGCCTTGACTGATATTTATACTTATTATGTCATGATATAGCTCTGTTTTTAGTTGGTTTTGGTACACCATGCTTGCTTAGCATACATGCCTTGTAATGCCATGATTTGCCTCAATACATGCATAGCATTTAGACTACCATGCTCATGTGTTTTGGCTAAGCTTTGTGAAGCTTATATGCATATTTTGATGTGCTAAGGGACTGTTTTAGGTCATTTGAGTCATTCATGTCTTGCTTTGTATAGCTACCATGCAATCCCTCTTGAATGCCTTAAGCTTTGGTCTCTCTAGCATGCCATCCTTGCTTTGTTTCAGTGGTTTGGAATCACTTGGTATGTTATTTCAAACCTCACGATGTGCTTATATGCTTGCATTTTCCATCCCTTTCATGCTTTGAAGAGTTGATGGTTTATGCTCCATGTTTAGGCCCTTGTTGATGCATATTTGTGTGTGTGTGTTTTCATGCCTTTGTTGCATCATTTTGGCCACTGTTTTAGGCTTGTTTGAGGGCTGCCTAAATTAGTTTAAGTCCACCCCTTTGCATGTTGTTACATGCTCACCTTGTGTGTTGTTGCATGATTGAATGAAGCTACATGCTTGCTTGCATGCTTGAACATCCATATTGTGCCTTACATACTTGTAGGTTGCATTGCTTCATGCCTTACATGCTTCTTTACTTAGGTTGTGTGCCTAACCTACATTACACATTGCATTGCCACGTTGCATACTAGCCTATATACCTAGGATGCATTGCATTGGCATGCATGCTTCACTTCTTGAGTTGAGTATGATAGAGGTTGAGCCCCCTTTGCTTGATTATGTGCATTGCATTCCATATCAAAATGCATACTTGGTTCCTTGGGCCATCATGCATGGAAATGCGCGATTGGTGGTCCGAGAATCGAGAATCATATCCCTTTGAGTCATGAATATGATAAGCGGTGTGATTAGTGCATACATTGCTTGAAATGCATTGACATGCTATGTTTTGCCCTCTGCTGCTGTCAAAAACAGATTCTGCAGGAAGATTTGGCCGGCCGGCCATCTGTAGTGCCGACTGGCCATCCATAAGCGGCCGATGGATTAACTTGTGGCCGGTGACCATTCTCCATGGCCGGTGACCAATTCCCTCAGCCGGGGGTGTTCCACAGCATTCAGGGAAGTAACCCTGAGATTTGTGCAATCTTCAGAGAAGGATAACAGTCAAAGCAGAGGCAACTTGTGCATGGCAGTGACTTTCCGAGCGAAGCCGAGCGCGCATTGCATTGGGCCCTCTTCCCGAGACTGTTTATTGCTTAAATTAGATTAATTAATTTGCTTAATTAATTAGGTGGTCTGTAATATTTAATTAGCTTGTTAGTTACTTAAATTGTATTATTCTTTCGGTCCCTCCGAGTGAGGGCTAACTTGTAATAAGTGTGGGTGCGTGTGTGCATGTCTTCCAACCCCCACTTCTTTCTCCCTTTTACTTATCTGCTTTTGATGGTTAGTATTAGGTCATATTTGATTTAGCATACCTTATGCTATGCATGCGTGTATCCATACATTTGTCTTGCATGCACCGGGCTCGGCGCATCATATTAACTGCATTGTATTTCAAATTTCAAGTTGAATACGTGTTAGTTGTAGCATCATCATATGCCATCCATAGATTAGCCGAGCCTATTGTAGCTGCATCTTGCATGTGTTGCATTAGCCATCTTAACATGAACTAGGATCATGCATATGATTACTAACTGGTTTCTGTTTTGGCTTGGAGTACTCGGTGAGCATTTATGTTTTAGCATCCTTGCATGCGTGTGAGTGTTGCCATGACAGCATGCTTACCATGAGGCTACTTGCTTATGTGATATAACTGCTTGAATGCCTGTGGGTGGAGGTTGAATTTCCTAAATTGGAATAATGTATTAAAACTGTGAGTTTTAAGCCCACTAGATAGTGGCAAAACCATATTTTCTAAAGCCCACTTGAGGGTGGCAAAACTTGCATTTTAGCCTACTTGCGAGTAGCAAACCATTTTCAAAACAAACATGCAATGTTTTGTTCCAATTTAGGTGATTTGGTCTATACTTGTTTGCTGTGCGCATAACATAGTAATTCTAAGCTAATAATCGGAATAGAAACTCATAATGCTTTCAAAACAAGATATCACGGTTAGTAGAGGCCGATCTTTGATCGGGCGAGAGGGGGTGCTCATAGCTGACCTTTCCCAATCGTACCCAAGTTCCCGAGCCGAGGCAACTTTGGTGATGACGGACACGTGGCCTTTGGCACCGAGTCAGGGTTTCCTAAATTTTCCAAAATAAAATATTTAGGTGGCGACTTTGTATTTGGCAAAGCAGTCCATGTTTGGCACTTCTTTTCTAAAAATCTATTTTTCTCAAAACGATTTGCCGGATTTGGACTCTTTGGTTCCGATTAAGAACCGTGACAATTTGAGAGTCCTGAACTGTAGTGAACCCAAAACGAACAGAACGGGACTTGTCCTCCTGGGGCGTTCGGGGATGTCTACACAAATAAATAAATAAATAGACAAAATTGTAGGTGAACTAATAACCCACTTAAAAATTGAATTGAAATTAAAGACCAAAATATTTTTTCACTATCTTGAAAGTAATTGAGATGTTTATGTTCAATTCTAGATGGTTCACTTCTTCTAATTGGATCATTTTTACTTTAAATTTATGTTCAATTTTTTACAAATATGTTGAGTATGTTTGGTATTTATTATGCCTAGAAAGTTGATAATTATAAAGCAGAAGTCAAAAATACTTATTCCTAACTTTTAGATACTCAATTTTTTAATATTTGTTTTTCTTATGACTTATTTAAGCTAATTTCTATCTAATAACAAGAGGTAGACATTGACCGGGCTGGACCAAGTTTGCACTATCTATTAAGAGACTATGTTTACCCAAACATTGGATTTATATAATAATCTCAAGTCCTTAAGAAAAATATAGGCTGTGTTTGATTGTGCTCTCCAAATGTATTTCCACCCTCCTATTTGTGTTTCACATTTGGATAGAGGTTTCAAAATTTAATTCCACCAAATAGTTCAAAATGCAATTCCACTTCCCGTTTGGCAGATTTTGCCATTTTGCCTTCTCCACTCTGAAAAGCTTCCAAATGTACATATTCTCTCTCTTCGGCCTTCTAAAAAGCTTTCAAACGTACATATTCTCTCTCTCCAGTCTTCTAAAAAGCTTTCAAACGTACATATTCTCTCTCTTCGGTCTTCTCCATTTGTGAAAAGCTTCACGTGCAAGGAAATTTAAAGCTGAAGATCACAACTGAAGATTCTTCAGGTGTCGTCTTCCTTTCTTTGAACTGAATTGTGACCTTCAAATCTAAACCACGCCTGTAAACCCACTTCCCTCCCATAAATTTGCATCTACCTTCTCCCACAAATCGACTGAGTTTCACTTGGTGCGTTGTGGAAGATTAAACCTCCGAGCAACGAAACAACGACAACAAAGAGGTAAAGTAAATCACAAATTTCTTTCAAAATAGATATTGGTTCTATATACAACTCACTGATTTCTTGCTTCATCTTGAAATTCATCCCCAAATTTATTTGTCTCAGGTCAAATTTGTAAAGCGTATTATCGAATGCGACAGCTACCGAAGAAGCGTACATCCACCCACTCTATCCACTCCGTCAATGGTGATAACTATTCCACTCCTACTGCTCTGGTACGTATATCCTTTAATCGATCTACTATGGAATAGCTAAGAAATAGAAATCGGTTCTCTGATATGTCCAAATGATGCTGAACCAGTCATCCACCAAGACAATTGGCCGGTCGTCTTCCCGGTCTTTCGGCTGGTCTACCACCACTCCACTACTCCCACCTCTAGGTTGACTACTACTCACCCCTTTGCTGCTTCTCTTCTTCTGCTCTCCTTCTGCTTATTGTCTACTGTGTACATTTCATTTAAAACACTATTTCACAATGGATTTGCAATTAATATTCTGATTTTTCTTATTCATATATTTTTCCCAACACTGTTTAACAACTTCAATTAATTAATCTTTTATTTGAACTGAAACATAATTGTAGATGATTCTTGCATTGATTCTGGAAACTCAAGTTATATGATAAATTATGCTTGGGACTTATCTTCCTATTTTTCAATATTTACTTAAGCTTAGTTTAGATATAAATTGTGTGTTGTTAGATGGATAGCTGTCACGATCCAAACCCGCTCCTATAGGTTTAGCATCATAACCGGCCAGTAATCTGTGATTACCAAAGGCCTGTTTAACGACAATGACAATAATACAATATAAAGGGGCTGGCGGAAGCCAATCAATAATAATATACATCGTCCAATGAGCTGTGAGGATCTGAATGGAAATAAATTTTCATGTACATAGCCATATTCATAACCACTTATACCGAAAATACATATAAAAGATAATATGCAAGTTAGGGACATAATCCCATCATCAAAAACTGTATAAACAAAGGTCCTTAACATTCTTTACATTTAGCAAAGACAAAAGGGTGGATTTGAATCGCCCAAAAAGCCTTGACTCCTGCAAGTTCGGAACCTCGTTATGAGGCACAGTGGCTGGCTTGACAGAACATGAGTTCGGGTCGACGCCTCTAGCTTTGATCCAGTGCCTGGCCACTTACATATATATAATAAACTGTGAGCTAAAGCCCAGTGAATAACAGATGTGTAAAGAGGTTAAGAATAATGTCCTTACATTCTTTGAAATAATCAATTATCATTAGAACATTTTCAGTCAATATCATTTGTCAATCAATCGTTCAATTCAATCAATTCATGTTCATATAAGTCATACGTGGTACATCCAATAGCAACAATACAATAGGTCTTAAAGACCGAACAATCAATTGATGGCCATCATACAATAACAATAGTTCCAAGATTTGGAACTAACAGAGATCTCTGCAACAATAGCGATATCAATAACAATACGCTATGGATGCCACGAATATAATTTAAAAGAGTATCATCGTTCAATCGATAAAAATAACCGTTTAGAAATGATATAATTTATCATTCAGAAAATAAATACAATTTGAACATATCTTTACAACATTGTTACTCACAGTGGGCTTCTCGATACATGTACTATTGGTTTAGCGTCCGACCTAAACAAATAAAGTCGAGCACAATGATACAATTACATTCAATCCTTGGTCAACTCTATTTGATTCGGTTGTTACTTATTCAATAGCTACTCGTCTTTACAAATTCGGTTCTAATTATTCATTTATGCACTCTAATGCACTAGTGAGATGCAAATGATCATGAAAACACTTTAAAACCATGCAAACAAAGGCCCAAAAGGGGGAAAAATGAAGCGAAAAACAAAACTGGGACTGCCCTGTTGGCCGCACATGCGGTGGCTTGGCCGCTCATGCGGTGGCTTTGGCCACGTGAGCACCGCACGAGCGGTGGTCTAGTAGAATGCACCCCTGAGCTCATGAAGGTTGGCCGCTTTAGCGGGGTCCCATGCTGCTCGAGCGGTCTGGGTTGAAATGTTGGTCGAAAACTGCTCCGTATAAGCCATACAATTCTAAGCAAATTTAACCTCAATTCCAAGTATTTCACTCCCAAAAACTATGAAGGTGACCTTGACATTACAAACTCCATCCTCAAACACAAGTGTGACTTTAATTCAACTCAAGTTTTCCAATAAAAATCAAATAAACCTTTGAAATGAAAAACATGGACATAGATATATATATATATATATATGTTTGTGTTTTACACCTTTAAATTTCCTAAACTTTCCTTCATTTGCTAGAAACTCATGCAAGAAAACACATATATGATCATGGAACTCAAGAATTATGCCATGCATGGTGGAACTAGTAGGTAATTCATTCTTTACCTCTCTTAAAATGTTCTTGCATGTCTTAACTCTAAGTAGTATGAGCGAAACCCCTCATAGATCATCAATTCATACTAATTTAACCTTGAATTTGAGAAGAGGATGAAGAGATGTGAATGTATAAGTCTCAATTTCAAGAAATAGGAGAGAAATGTCTACCTTACCTCGTTGAATTATGAGAATTCAAAACAATTCTCTAACTTCTTCCTAAGTTCTTCTCCTTTCACCTTTCTTTCTTTTCTTCATTGGTTTATTGAGCTTACCTCTCTAAGTCTCTACCCGTCTCTCTCTCTCTCTACGTGTATTATTCCTAGGTGAACACCAAGCATTCACTCTCTTTCTTGCTGATCATACAATGGGCTCAAGGATAAGAAATAAACTTCTAATTATTCAAGTGGTTAATTACAAGAAATACCAAAATTACTTACATTAAATTAATTCACACCCTAATACAATCTCAATTTTGATCTCAATTTAATTAAATTGACATAGGCTAGTGTGAATTAGGCTCTAATTTCTTACTTGGTAATTTAATTATAGCTTGTTAAAATTAGCGAATCAAATAGGTTTAATTTTCATTCTAACCTATCTGTTCCTATCTGTTCAAACAATACAATTCAATAAATCTCATAACAATCAATAATACTTAATCACATAATTAACATGTAGGAACATAATTAATAGTTCCAATTAAGGCTCAATTCAATCACAGACAATTTCAGTAAACTGAATCAATTTTCAAGTAAATTTCCCAAATGGCTTTAAAAATTCCCATAAGCCCATCCATGTACTCAATTTCAATTTGTGTACCCAATAAGATTGTTGATTTCAGTTTCAAAGTTGTAGCCTTAACATGTAATTTTTTTTCCAATTTAGACAGATATGCACAAATTATATTACTTGGCACTTAGTTCAATTAGAATTAACACATAATTAGTTAATTAAAATCATGATTAGAAAGTCTAGGTCGTCACAATAGCAACAATTCAGATGATAATCAGGACACAAGAATGTGGAGCTCCAGAATTGAAATGAAGCTATAAACATGTTGAGAGAAGAGGTACAAAAAAACCAAACAAAAAGTCGTAGTACTGTGTGGACAATTAGGCATTGGAACCATTTTGCAACTGAGTTGCAAAATTTGTATGGGTTTCGATACACACCAAAACAGTGAGACAAAAATATCAGTGACTGAAAGCTGATTAGCAAACTTTCAAGCGACTTCAGGCACAGACCGGTCTGGGATGGGATCCCATTGTAGGAACGGTTGTTGCACCTGATGATTTTTGGGATAAGGTATTGAAATAACCTGCACCCTTTTCAATTTTTTATTATAAAATTTTATCACACGTACAATATGCTTATTTTCAAAATTTTCAATTGGAGGTAGGCAACAAAAAATGTAAAGAAATTCAGGGTGAAAGGATTTGAGTATTTTCGTGAAATGACTGAAATTGTTGAAAATTGTTGTGCCACAGGGGCCTTGGCCCGTGCATCCACACAAGGAGCCCCCGACTCCAATGAAGATGATGAAATACTTAACAAATTTTGGTCGCCTGAAGCTGGTGGGAGTAATGCGGCTGAACCCATTGCTATTGACTCATTCAGCGATGAGTACATGGAACCATCTAAGGGAAAAAGTCACAAGAGGGGCCCTACAAATATCCAGATTGACAGTGGTCATTCTAAAAGGTCACGGTCAAAAGGCTGTAAGTGCAGGTGGTGATGACTATTCCCTTGATGCATGTCAAGATGCCCTGTTAGAGCTTAGGGACATACCACCGGTCTAGTACGTTAGGGCACTAACACTATTCAAAGACAAGGAATGGCAGAGGTTTATATGCGTACTCCTGCGCATATGCACCTAGCTATGATCCTAGCTTTGTAGTCAATGAAGAAGTTATGGCTTGATGGAGTTTGCGGTTCTCTTTATGGTTGTGCAACATGATTTGATGATTTCTGTTTTCTTTTCTTTCTTTTTTTTGGCACCTGATGACATGTTGTTTTTTAGTTGTCTTTGTATGTTTATTTTTATATTTTTATGACACTGTTTTTATTTTATATTTACATATGATTTTATTCTTTTACATTCATTCATGTCTGTTTCCTTATTTCTGCTTCAACTTTCAATTTTACACACAGCATACAATATGCATTAGTATGTATGAGAAGATTAGTAAATATTAATATGTTTTTCTTCGCATGCATATTTCCATTGAGTTTAATAAATCACTAAGGCAGACAAATTGTAGACAGTGATTAATTTCAGTTTCACCAATAATGATAACAGTTATCATGTTGTTAGTCGTTTATTATAATTATGCTTTTATTGTCATGTAGCAGAAATAATATGTCATCCGACATAGAAAACAATGCAATGGTAGGCTTATCAGAGAAGGATGAGGTTATTGAAGATTTTATGGACTTTTTGATGATTGCTTTTATGAATGCGTCAACCAACAGACGACCGCAGCGAACTTGTCTATTCAAAGATGATGATTACATCTTCAGTTTATTAAATGGCTATCTTGAAACAATGATGGACATCATGTGAGTGGATGCCCAAACATTCATTTTATTGAAAGACACCTTACTTCAAAATAGCTTTGTCGAAACGGAACATATGCATATCAATGTCGAGGAATCGCTTGGTATTGTTTTGTACACATTCGCACGAAATGACCGGCATAGACTACTGGCCGACAGATTTCAACACTTCACTGAAACTATTTGTCGGCATATCAAAATCATTATGCGGGCATTATGCAAGCTTGCATCAACGGTTATCAGACCACGTAACCAAGACGAGATACATGTTAAAATTTCAAATGATAGGAGGTCTTTTCCCTAGTTCAAGGTATGACTAAATGTTTGTCTTGTAGATTTGCAATAACATTAATGAAGGAATTTTTTTGTTATGTTTTCAAAGTAATATCTAGGTTTGTTTCGCGTTTAATGTCAAATTAATATATTTCAAGTAGGATTGTGTAACACCTTGCTATTTCATACATGAATCCATCGCAACCAATATAACAATTTACTCCAAAAGTCATCTTGTTCACTGAACTAAGATTTAAATTTACAATTTTCATGTTTACATGTCCATGAAACCTTGTACCTAACTCCAAGTTCAACAAACAAAATGACAATTACAAAAGCTGAACCCTTTTGGGTATACAAGACAACAACAAAATAGATCTAACAATCCTAGTACAAAACTATAAGTCTTTACATCAAAATATTCTCAACTGTCAATCGCAACATAGCTTACTTTCAGTCACCATTGTAGTTGTACAACATTATTTCCTGAAAAAATAAAATAGGGGTGAGCTATATGCCCAGTAGGAATACATTTAACCAAGTATTTAATCATTCGAATAAACTTATGGCATCCTTGAGACAAAACATAATAAGGAGTTATGAACACATGTACTCTTTACTAATTATGCAAATACATAACGATTAAGCATGGACAATTACATTTCACACCTTTACGACACACAACATTTAAACAATCACATCAATGGAAAACAAACCACGAGTCCCATGTAAAAGTCCAACACAAGTTGCTTTAGTTTCAAAAACCATCCCCACATTTGCCGACTATTATATGGCGGGAAGTGGGCTCCTCAAGAAAACCATCCGTTTTTCCACTTTCGCTGACTACAATATGGTAGGACTGTGTGGACACCCAAAAACATATTTCCCACATTCGTCCAGTGATAAGCCTAGACAGGACATTTGGACACCTTTTTAAACTCCCTGCACGAGTACCAACACAACACCACATTTTCCAAAACAGACTCTTACCCAGACTCATGCACTATTAACAATTCTATCACATTTTAATTCCATCAACAGGCCTCTATCATCACAATAGATGAAACACCACATAATATTCAAAGAATAATAACATCCAAGTCATAATTCCTTTACCATGTCAACATCCACATATTTCATCTCTTGATTATTCATAATATTCAATGAATCTGTAGCGATCCCAATTTTGACCCGAAAGAAAAAATGCAAAATGCACTCGAAATTGCTTACTGGAAAGTATATTTCATGTTCGAGTGACCTTGTTATATCAGTCCGTAAATTAGGGTTTCAGATCACTTTTTTGCAGCGCCCTCTCTCTCTAAAACTCTCCAAATTTCCAGGTCTAGAGCTTCTCTCTCTAGAAGTCATCTTCTCTCTTTGATTTCTCCAAATCCATTGGGATTTAGGCGTGAGTTCTTCACCAAAGTTTGTTATCACCTCGAGGGATTCATTGTGTGCGGTGGAGATCGAGTTTCAACACGGTAGATTTTAGGGTTTCATCTCAGATTCTCTTCAAAACTTGAGGTAGGGATTTTCTACACTCTGATATGGTTTTTAGCTTAGTTATTTGCTATTGTGTATAGATGATTGTAGACACCCCATTTTTTACCGTTCTCAAGACTTGGACGTCATCGTTTGAACACTCGATGATCATCCATGCTCGTGTTCATTTTGAGTTCCTGAAGGTCTCAGCTACGCGCCTTGCCTTAAGATCTCTCAACTTGTCTGTTTTGTGCTTGGTTGTGAACCAAGGACTTGTGTTTTTGCTTCTAAGGGAAGAGGGTGGGTTGTTGGCCATCCCTACAACCCATCGGCTAAGGAATGACGCCATCGGCCTTGTTTTCTTGCCATCAGCCATAAGTGTTGGCCGATCAGCACTCTTTTTGGTCGATCAATCATATTTTTAAGTCGAGACCTTTCCATCTGCTTTTTGCAGATATTTTGTGCCAGCTGTGATAGCTGGTGAGCACAATTCTCATCCTCCATACACGTGTATGGAGGGATTGCATTCAAGACTCAAGCTTGTTCAACAAGCTTGAGAATTGAAATTCTATAAGAAGGGAGCCTCCCCTCCCTTTCCAGAGGTTCTGAGAATTTGATATACAAGTTCTATATATCTCTCTCTATATATATTTCACCTCTCTCTCTTGTTTTACCTTTGTTTGTGCTCAAAAGTGTAAATCCTTCACACTATTGCACACAAACACCTACTAGAACACCATTCTTTTGTTGCTGAGGTACTGAGGAGTTGATTTTAGTGTTTTTGGGTTGGTTTGAACTCAGAAAAGCGGCTAGAGTTGTGTTCTTGAATGTGTTCTTCAAGGGTGAGTCAACTGCCTTTTGATCCCCTATTTTGGCTTAAGCTTTTAGACCTACTTGCACATTGTTTTAAGCTTAACTCTAAACTATAAAAAGTTTTTATTTTTCATGCTTGTGATGTTTGTTTAAGGTCACTTTTGTGTTGGGGGTAGTTTACCCCCTCTTAGGCCTTGTTTGGCCTTGTTTTGTGCCTTTCTTTTTGAGCTTTGGGACCATCTTGTTTTGATCTTCTCACCACTGAAATCCAGAGGATTTTCAGTGGTGGAGAGGTGGTTTTGGAGTCTTGAATAGGAGAGGGACACCCCCCCTCTCCTTGTGTCTCATATGCTAGTATAAATGGCTCATAATAATAGCATGTTTGCTTGGCATGTTTTTGGTTCCATTTCAGTAACTTTTTTGGTGTTATTTTAGCATGCTATACCTCTATCTAAGGTTGGTTTGATAGCCTCTTACATGCATCATGCACTTGTAGTGTAATCCTCTATATTGCCTTAACATGTATCTTGCATTTGGATCATCATTCTTGTATGTTTTGGCTCAACTCAAAGAAGCTTTTAGTCATGTTTTACCATGATTGAGCTCTGTTTCATGTTGTTTTAGTCATGCATGCATTGTTTTGTATAGCCTTGGTTCAATCTAGCTTGTTAGCTTTGAGTGTCCAAGTCATTAGCATGCATTGCTTAGACCATTTTCATGATTTGGCATCATTTCATATGTGATTTCAGTCCATGTAGTATAGTCATACACTTGCATTTGCCACCCTTTTGATGTTTTGAAGGTTTGGTGTTTTGTGCTTCAAGAATGGATCATTGTGCATGCCATCAAACTTAGGCTTTTGGGATGCCATCTTAGTGGGTTTTTGGGCTTATTTTGACATTCCATAGCTCTGATTTTTATTGGTTAAGTCATGCCATGTTTGGTTTTGATAGGTGTAGTGCAATCTCCTTTGTTGGCCGTACTTGCATCATGCCTTATGCCTTTCATGTCGACTTATTTTGGCTTTGGTCTATGCATGTTTTAGACTCACTTTGGTATTCTTTAGGACTGTTTTGGTTTGCTTAGGCCATTTGCTTCATGTTTTGCATAGCCTTAGTGCAAGTCCTTTTTGCTAACCTTGAGCTTCGAGCCTCTTAACATGCCATACTTGCATTGTTTGGTTAATTTGGCATCATTCCATGCTTAATTTCAAGGCCTATAGTATTGTCACTTGTCCACACTTTTCACTCTTTAAGTGCTCTTAAGAGTTGGTGTCTTCATGCCTTAACTCTTGGGCCAATTGGCATGCATGCTTGTCTTGCATTCCATGTCATCAATTCATCACTTTGGCCACTGATTTGGGCATGGCTTAGGTCTGCCCATTTTGGTTTAAGTCCATCTTTGTATGTTGTTGCATGCTTATCCATCTTGCATATTCTTGCATACTTGTTAGATTGTATGTTGTGGCATGCTTGTTGTTGACATTGTTGTTGCATGCTTATTACATTGCCCGTTTGCATGTTTAGGTTGCATTGCATTTGGTATGCTTGTTACCTTAGCCTTGTGTGCATGCTTGAGTCATATCGCATTTGGCATGCTTATGTTGCATTGTATCACATTTCCATGTTGCATGCATTGCATTGTGTTTGGTTTGGGGTATTAAGCCAAACACGAGGAACGAGGGGCGTTTCATACTTGAAGTGATGAAACATGCCTCAATCCTCGGTCGCCGACACTCTTGATCCAACATGATAGAGTTTAAGGCATTTTTGTGTTTTTGTGCATTTCATTCACATTGAATTGTGGAATTCAGCCTCTTTGGCCATCATGCATCGAAATGCGTGATTGATGGCTCGAGGGTTAAACACTACACTCCTTTGAGTTCCAAACATGATAAGGGGTGTAGTTGCACAACATTTTCTTGCAAATGTATTGCCATGCCCTTGTTTGTACTCTGTTGTAGCAAAAGGAGTAGTCTGCAGGAAGAGATAGCCGATCGGCTATCTGGAGTGCCTATCGGCTAACAATTTTTGGCCGATGGACTCAAAAATGGTCGATGACCCTTTTCCCTTGGCCGATGGCCTCTCATAGTATCCATAAGGTGGTTCAAAAGCATCACAGAGACTTGTACGGTTTTCAGAGGTGCAGAACAGTGCAAACAGAGGCAACATGAGGCATGGCAACGGATTTCTGAGCGAAGCCAACCAAGCATGCATATGCCCCTCTTCTCGAGGCCGCTTTAACTGTTTTGTAACTTAATTAATTTGTTCAATTAGTTAAGAGTTTTGTAATAATTAATTAGTTAGGGTAGTTAATTAATTAGTTGGTTTGTATTATTTATTCGGACCCTCCGTCGAGAGGGCGAAATTTGTAGTAAGTGTGCGTGAGTGTGTGAATGTCTTCCAACCCCACGTCTTTCTCCCTTTTACTTAACCGCTTACGATGGTTAGTTATAGGTCATATTTTGATTAGCATCCTTATGCTATGCTTGTTTACATCCATTCATCTGTATTGCATGCACTGGGCTCGGTGCATCATACTAATTGCATTGTACTTCAACACACTTACTTGAATACATGATTATCAAGTTGCATCTCACATGCCACCTTAGAATAGCCGAGCCTATTTCTAGTTGCATTTCACATTTGTTGCATTAGGCATCTTAACATAAACTAAGATCATGCATTGATTACTAACTAGTTGTTGTTTTGGCTCGAAGTACACTGTAAGTGTTTACGCTTTAGCATCCTTGCATGAGTCTAAGTGACTGCCATGATAGCATGCTTGCCATGAGGCTATTTGCTTAAGTGATTAATTGCATGAATGCCTGTGGCTGAAGGTTAGATTGCTTGAATTGGAACAATTCATCAAAATGCGAGTTTTAAGCCCACTTGAGGTGGCAAAATCATATTTTCTAAGCCCACTTGAGGGTGGCAAAATCCACGTCTTAGCCTACTTGCGAGTAGCACCTTCAAACCATTTTCAAACAAACATGAGATGTTTTGTTCATCCGATCTGGCCTATACTTGTATGTTGTGCGCATCACATAGTAATTCTAGCTAATAAACCAGAATAAGAACACATGTGTCTTCAAAAACAAAATATCATGCTTCGTAAAGGCCGATCCTTTGATCGGGCGAGCGGGGGTGCTCATTGCATGACCTTCCCCTCTCGTATCCAAGTTCCCGAGCCGAGGCAACTTTGGTGATGACGAACACCTGGCCTTAGGCAAGAGTCAGGGTTTCCTAAATTTCCCAAAAACAAAACATTTAGGTGGCGACTCTGTATCTGGCAAAACAATCCATGTTTTGCACTACTTTATTAAAATCAGTTTTCCAAAACGATTTGCCGGATTTGGACTCTTTGGTGATTTATCAGTCTTGCATTGCACTTTGCGGGATTAGATTCAGAACCGTGACATTGAGTCCGAACTGTAGAAGCCTAAAGAACAAAACAGATTTTGCGCCATTTCGCGCGCGGAGCCGGGACGTTTGGGCACGTCTACAATGATGAGATTTGGTTGTGGTTTGGACAAATCTAGGATTTGGGTGTGAAATGAAAAGAGGGGTTTTGAGGATTATGAGGTAAACGAGTATGAGGCTTGAATATAAGATCATGTTGTGCCAAAATAGTTGATTTTGGTGTTTGGGTTGATATTTGGTGAAAGGGGGATTCTGCCCTAATTTTGATTAAATTATTATTTTGCATAAATAATTGGGATTAACATTGAAAACGTGAAATTTGAATGTTGTGATTATAAATGGTGATATTGGATATGTATTATCTCACCTATGGAAGTTTTGAATAAACTATTTATTTTGATATTGAACATCTCTTTAGAAATAATTGGGTTGGGCTATCAGTGTAGGATATCTATAATTGTTGTAGAAATTACATGAAGATTAGGCGATTTAATGCTAAACCATTGTTGGTGTCATTGAATATGACCATGTTATAGATACATTATATATGTATGTTTATTGGGAGGAGAAAGGGGATGGACTCCATTTAAAGCAAGTTGGCCGGAGTGTCCTGGGCGAAAGACTCGAAATTTTATATATAAATGGGTGCCGATTCCTTCGGACGAAATATCTGTAAAATGGCAGGTTTGAAGTGTTTATGTGAGTTTTGCATAATTGGAAATATCATTGAGTTGAAGTCTCATTTTGATTCTTGAAAGATAACGAATTTAACTCATGAATTGAGTAACATATATGAACTGGAAATGAAATTAAAGGAAAATGGAATAAGGTTGGCCTTAGTGGCATATGGATATGCAGGTCTTGTGGATGGTTCAGGATCGGTATTGTTTATGTACGTGGTATTTATACCTTTGCTAAACCTCATAAATTGTGTTAGATTATTTCCACTACGCTGTTAGCTCACCTTATATGGGAATACCATTTTCAGGTACAGGTGAGATGCTTCCTGCAAGGCAATAGCGTGGATGGAGTTTTGGGAAGAAAGAGCTTCTTAATTATGCCATATGTGTGTATGTTTGTTATTTGTAAAGCCAAGGGCTTAAGATGTAATGAGCGAGACTCAATTTGTGTAACCAAGCAATGACTTGGAAACATGTAAGCTTACATGGCATTTAACTGGTTGTTAAATAGTGAATTCTGATATATGAAAGTATGTTGTTTCTCATATTTATTCTACATATGAGTTATCTTTATTGTATTATTTTGGGGGCGTGACAGAATCAAAGGAAATTCCATTCAATTTAGTGTTTTCTACTCCAATTGAGAATTTAGGGTTTTACCAAATTTGGGGGTTTTTCTCCTTCATCATAGATATGGGCTTTAACAACATTTATATACATGTTTTAAAAAAAAATGAGTTAAGAAATTTCAAACAAAAGTTTAGTAAAATGGTTTATTTATGTGAAACATGGGTTCAATCCAACAAGATCTTCAAATTAGCTCATAAGTCACAACAATACCATGAAATCTCCTCAAAATAAAAATAAAAAAAATATTAGGGTAAAAGTATCCCTACCTCAAGATTGGAAGCTAAGGATGAAGACCCATCTTGAAACTCCAATGAAATCGGAAAAAAAATCGGTAAAAGTCTTGGTCCATACTTGTTCTTCAACCTTCTTGAAAGATTTGGGGTGAATATTTGGTAAAAAGTAGAGAAATCAAGAGTTTGGAAGGTTAGGGTTCTAGGTTTGCAAGATGGGAGGAGAAGAGAGGGAGAAAAATAAATTTTTTGGACCAAAAAGTTACTTTATAATGTCTGTTAGCGACCTGGTCGCTTGAGCGAAGAAAGCTTGGCTCGAGCGTAGAAAAGAAGCTCCTAGAGTCTCTGAAAATCGTGTAGTTCACTCGAGCGAGAATGCTTTCAGCATAGAAACTCAAAATTCAAACAGGTATAACTTTCTTGTTCGGACACCGTTTTAGGTCATTCTTGTGTCAAAATCAAAGCCCCAGAAACAAGATTTCCAATGGTTCTGGCCTCACATTCAAATTCAAAGTATGGAAGGAGAAAGGGCAAAAGAGTGAAGGTTGGTCAAAAACTCAAACTCAAACTTGGTGCTTTTGATCTAATCTTACATAAATACCTTGTTAAGGCTTCAATCAAGGTTCTAAACATCACCCAAGGGTCCTCAATTATAATATTTAAAGTTCACTTGCCAACCCATCAATACCAAGAGTCTAACAACCATACAAGTTTTAAGGTGACGGACACCACTTTACACCAATCCGAGATGAATTAGAATTTGAGTCATTACAATTGTGTCGGTGCTATCAATGGCACATTGGTGGATGTGTGGGTCCCTGCCTCAAGAACGATTACATTCCGTGGTCGCAAAACCACGGTATCGCATTATGTACTCGCAGCTTGCGACTTCGACATGTTGTTCGCATTTATCAATTCTGGATGGGAAGAAAGCGCCCACGACAATGCAACTTTAGTTGACTCAATTAGAAGAGCTGAGCTACATTTTCCACACCCACCCTGTGGTAAGTGTCCCTAAATAACACACTGTACTTTCTTAAATGTTGATATTTGTGTACATGTATTTGACAGAGCTTTACAAACATTATTTACATATAGGCAAGTATTAATGGATATTGGGTTCACGAATATGCCCGGATTTTTTGCCCCATTTCGTTCCCAACGCTATCACTTGCAAGAGTTTCATGGTCGTCATTATTCTAGACCCCAGGAATTGTTTAACCATTGACATTCGTTGTCACGCAATGTCATAGAAAGAGCATTTGGTGTTTTGAAGAAGCACTTTCCAATATTGCGATCCATGCCAAATTACAAATCCACACTACAAGGACCCCTCATGATTGCATGTTGTGTAGTGTACAATTAGATCTGGTTGCATGCAGCTATGGACCTATTCTTCATGGAAGCTGATAATGACATGGCGGCAAAAGTGGCAGCAGACGGGATTGTTGGAGGGCAAGCTGACTATGTTGACATGTCACAACAAGGGTTGACATGTTGAATTTGGTAGTATTGTATGTATTATTACATTCATCTTTTTATTTATAATGTGTAAAATGCAATTGTAGTTTGAACCGTGCTCTTTAAAGTGTTTTTTTAAATATAAAAAAAAATTGAATTCTTCATTTTTTGTGTGTCACTTCTAATTATAGTATAATAATACTGTGATTATATTTGTCTCCGATAGTAGTGTGGTTCAAATAGTTATGTGTTCAATTCAAATTATTTCGCTCATATTTTCCCCATTTTTTTGGTCCTATTTTATAAGAACCACTTAAATTTGCACACATTTCAAGAAAAAAAACATCTCTAAAGAAATTGTATGAATATAATACTACTATAAAAAAAATTAATTAAATTTGAGATTAATTTTAAATAGTAGTATAAATTAATAAAAAAAAAAAGGAATTGTTGAACTTTTTTCTTTTCAAATTAGGACAAATAAAATAGAACTTTTATAAATACGAAATTGAGGAATCATAATGATTACATATGTGTAAAAAATGTATAGATAATTTTTGCAGTATAAATTCTGTAACCCACTTATAAATTATTTTTTTTCAAAGTCAATGACCCACATACAATTATTTTTCTTATTAAATATTTTTATTCAATATTGTAATTCCAGTTTGTTTTTTTTTAATTGAAAATATTATTGAAATTAATGTTGGACAGCCAAAAATGTTGTAGTCCAACCAAAATTGTTTTGAATTGATAGGTTAATTTTTGGTCAGACAAAATTCAATGGAAACAATGTATTGATAACTTGTGTCAAATGCAACATACATGGAACCAGATGGTACTGGGCTGGCTACAAACGAAACTGAGACAGAAAACAGAAAGAGAGAGCGAAGGAAGCTTAGACAGTGCAGTGGGGTGGGCCCACTGCACTTTTTATATATTCTTAAGCTTCAATTATTTTATATTTTATTTATTATTAAACATATATATATATACACATATCTTAACACATTCATTGTATCACCATTCACTCACAATGCAATCATTAAATGAACAAACTCGTAACACACATTTTTGGGTCCCACAAACTTATCACTTTTTATCATATAACACAATTTAACATATATTTTTAACAAATAAAAGATAATTACAAAAATAAAAAAAATAAAAGTAGTACAACAAACAAAATAATTAAAAAAACACGTCAAACGTCATTGTCAGGTGGTGGCCATTTATTTGAAAATAATAATATAATAACTAGTAAATTATTTGTGACAGTAATTATTAAAAATATAAAAAAATTTAACAGGAAAATATTGAAAAAAACATAATTCAAATCAAATATACAATTATGTAACGCCCCAAATTTCTAGCCCAAATGATAATACAACAATCATGACTCTTTCAAGGAAAACCGAATATAAATATCCAAAATTACATTACATGATACAATAGTTCTTCATGCAACAATACATTAATCCAACAACAAGTAAATAAACAAATAAATACCCCCAAGGCTTTACAAGTTTCCATGGCTTGAGCCTGGTTACACCAAACGATTATTCAAACCCACACACATACAACCCTTGGCTTACACACAGAGTCACAGCAAAATGAGAGTCTCGTACTCTCAACACACATTTCCTCGCCTTTAGTTAGGCAGCATCACCACATCTTTTCCTACACAAAAATCCCGTAGGGTGAGCATAAAGACCAATAGGAAATCCTTAACAAAGTATATACATTTTATACAAGTCTCAAGAGATGAAATGCACATGCCATGCTATGCTCTTTTGAAAGAAAATCACATCTTCATCTTTGAAAACCCTCATGCTCAATGATGTCATGCAATTTCAATTCTTCAAAACTTAACAATTCATTTCAAGAGCTGTAAATACGACTCTGGTAATCCCTAGGCCGGTGTCTGCAAGTAAACTATACAAGTACTACTAATTTGTCATTTTTATCAGTATTAACCGGAAGGCTCGACACCTATCGGTGCGAGTTTTCGGTCTTTCACCCCGAACTCTCAGGCCAACTTATTCAATATCATCTACACCACCTATCAAGACTTACCAACGTATTTACCTCAAAACCATTCCATGAAAACTTGTTTCTCAACATTCTTTTCTCAATGCAAGTTTTCAAATCAACTTTCAAAGTTTAATGTAATCAAATGAATTGATATGCCAATAACACAAGATGAATATAAATACTTTTATTCCAATTCATCATCCAAGGAATAACACAATTCCCTCTTCTCAAGTATCCTCAACAATTAGTCATTTCAAGACTATTTCAACGTTTTGAACAATAATTTCCAAAATGAACAATAATTCTCATATTCCATGAAATTCATCAGTTATATAAATATAAATAAGAAATTTTCCAAACATCCATTTATTTTGACACACAAAATTAATATAACAATATCATTCATGGATTTTCAGTCTCTTAAAAAAAAATCTCCAAATTCTAGGTTTTCTCACCAAAACTATACAACTCAAATCTTTTGAAAGAAAACTTTCCAAAATCATATTTTCTTCAATCAATGAAGATCAAAACCCATAAGATCATTTTAAAAGAACAAGAGACAAACCCACTTTCAAAATTGCTCAACTTCTTGAATCAACAATCAATTTCAAAGCTATCGAAAGATGATTTCGAAAATCATATAGATCTTGCAAAAACATATATATAACTCTAGGTAAATCCCTACCTCAAGTTTTGAAGAAGAAATGAGATGAAACCCCCAAAATCAAGGTGTCGAAACTCGATCCTCACCGTACACAACGAAGCCCTCGAGAAGTTAACCAACTTTGATGAAGAACCTATGGCTGAACTCTAATGGATCTTGAGAAATCAAGGTTTTGATCCAATTCGGCGTAGGAAAAAGTAGAGAGAAGGGAGAGGAAATGTATTTAGAGAAAGATATATACAAAAGTGATCTGAAATATTAGATTCACGAACTAATATAACATGGTCCGCTCGAGCGTGGAAAACCCCGCTCAAGCGTCGAATACACCTTCCTAGTACTTTTGCAGACAGGTAAAACTACTGGAACCAAACATTCTCTGCTCGAGCGCATAAACGGCCGCTTGAGCGGACAAGTAATTTCGAATGCATTTTGTATTTTTGCTTTGGGGGCGCTGCCCCTCGAACCAGCCAAGGGGCACTACCCCCTGGACCCCCGTGAGCTGAACGGGCAGCTCGATCCCTGATCTACCCAGTCGAAGTGGTAAAACATGAAAGAAAGATCGAAATCGGGATCGCTACAATTATAAGTTCGTTATGATCAGTAATTGAATATTTATTGTGACCTTCAAATTATTTTGTTTATAATATTTTTAATAAAAAAAGTTTTAATTGAAAATTTTTTATCATAATTAATTTTTTTAATTGAATTTGAAAAAAATTTTGGTTATGACTGTTATTTTTTGTTAATAATTAATTTTTTCAATTGAATTTTAAAATGAGTTTGGTTAAGAGTGTTATTTTTTGTTAATAATTAAATTTTTGAATTGAATTTTAAAAAGAGTTTTGTTATGACTGTTGAGATTGTATGAATGTAATACTATTGTCAAAACAAAAAAAAAATTAAATTTGAGATTAATTTTAAATAGTAGTATAAATTATAAAAAAAAATTAAGGAAATGTTGAAAATTTCTCTTTTCAAATTATGACAAATAAAATGGAACTTTTATAAATACGAAGTTGAGGAATCATAATGGTTATATACGTGTAAAAAATGTATAAATCCACAACATCAATCTATTTTAATTTTATTTTTTGACTTAATTTTTTTAAAAGATAAATTACACTTTACACTCTTAAAGTGTTATCCAATTATCATTTTGACTTGGAAAGAACATTTTTTTAAAGAAAAAATTGCGGTCCTTCAATTTACATACTTTTGTCAATTCTTGAAAGTTGGTAATGGGGGATTAATTTTACTTTTCACAGAAAATACCAAAAGTATATTATCTTTCATATCAAATTTAAAATTTGGCAACAATCCTTTTTAACTCATCTTTAATAATGTATTATAACACCATCAAAATCTTAATTATAACTATTTTTTCTTACTTTTTATTCTTTTGTTATCGGTCCAAAAAAATAACATTCATATTTGACATTTTATAAATAAAAAAACAATTGCAGTTGCACCAAAACAGCATACAATTTTGAAGATGATACTCTTACACCATACTTCATAGCCCAATGGATAGTAATTAGACAAGAGAAAAAATAAATAAATACATAGGTGCATCATTAAAAAAAAAAAAAAAACACAGTAGTAAATTATACCCCCCCCCCCACAAAAAAAACACAAAAAAAAAAAAAAAAAAAACAAATGGTGCTTACACCATGAACCAAAAAAATTAGAAACAAAAAAATAATGAAACAAACAAATAAGAACAAAAAGTACTAGTACATCTGCAACACAACTAAAAACCACAACATGCGTCAACCATTTAATCGCTCGTCCAAACAATTCAAGCGTCATTATCAGGTGGTGGTGGTGGGGAGTGGTGATGGTGATGGTGGACTTGACTGACTCGATGGTCAATCTGATTAATGCGATTGCTTGTCATTTCATCACGTCTTTCAGTGTCCAGACAAAACTCACCAAATTGTTGAATTGGTGAGTTATGAGAGGTGGCAAATGCATTGAACCGATTACCCAATGCATTGAACTGATTAGCCATTTGTCGGTCTCACTAAATGTGTTGATTGGGTCGTTCTTGTTCCAACGCCAAATAATTAGTCCAGTATTAGGGTTGTTCATTTTGTGGCATGGCATTGTCATTGGGGTCTTCGGGAGCATCATCTATTGGTGCATTTGCAACATTAATAAATCCTATTAAGTTTTCAGCACCACCAGCTCAGGTCAATGTGTAATCTGAAATCGGTGAAATTGTAATAACCCTCATCACTGCTTACCAATAAACATTGAGTACCGTCAAACTGAACTGATTATGACTGATAATTGAACTGATTAAAGTACTGAACTGACTGACTGAAAACTGGAACTGAATTGACTGAGTATGTGTGTTAATCTGTATTCTATCTGTTTGATTGTTTACTTGATCTGTTCACGTTTTATGTTTAAACTACTAATTGAAGGCCTTATCGGCGGCCAAACTGGGAATTGATTGATGTTTTATGATCCTCATAATTAATGTAATTTTATGGTGTATTCATCTGAAAACTGATTAGGTATGATTAAATTAGATTAAATATTGATCACTTGCTTAAGTTTGACTTAATTACCATTAGACCACTTAGTGGACCACTATCTCACACACATTTGAGCCTTATACCTGATATGAACATTTGCTCAGCCATTTCTTTTGAGCACATCACCGACTAGAGAGAGGGAAATAGGGAGTTAGAGTGAATTCACCTTGAATTGCTTGGAAACTTGAAGAATTGCTTGGTGATTGAAAGTGTAGATTGCTAAATTGAGCTCCTAGTCTTGCATTGGAGACCTAAGGTAGAGTAATTGCCCTCTTGTTTATGAATTGAGCTAGTTCTTGCATGATTCATGCTTCATTGTAGAACTAAGTCATGTTTTGGTTTATTGTTGTTGAATTGAAGCTCAATCCTTGCATGCATGGTTGTATTGTAGATGTTGAGTTGCTTTCATGGCAAAATGGTACTTGCATGTTCACAATTATGTTTAAGTCCATGATTTCATCATGTTTTGGAAACAATTGGCTCCTTAGAGCATCAAATTGAAGCCTTGAATTGATTTGAATTCATGCATGTTTGCATGTTCATCCTGTTCTTGAAAATGGTTTGAAATTGGGTTTGAATTAAACACCCTTGGGCTTTGATTTCTCAAAGTTGAGTTTTGAATCATGTTTAACTATGTGTTTACAAATGTTTTCTGGAAATTCAGCCCAAGAGGTCGAGTTTTGAGTTGTTAAAACTTGGTTTTTGGCTTGGAGGTGCAATCTGGGTTTTCCAGATTTTGCACTTCCGCTCGAGCGGGGAAGTGGCGCTCAAGTGTGGAATCCGAGCATCCAGTATTTTCCCTGCACTGTTTTACAGTCCGCTCGAGCGGAGGATTGGGCGCTCGAGCAGAGGCATGTGTCTCATGATCGAGCGTCCGTCGAGCGGAGATTTCACCCATCTAGTACTTTTACAGTACGCTCGAGCGGGAAAGTTGACGCTCGAGCGTGTACCTTATTGCATGTCCGCTCGAGCGGGTAAAACCGTGCTCGAGCGGGACTCTGTTTTTCTGAAACTTCTGAAACTCCTTTTAAACGTGCATCTTTGTATCCTCATCCCGTTCTAGGAATTCTTAGGCCTAGTTTAAGGCATCTTGTTGAGGATATAGATGTAGAACACACCGAGGCATTTAGGGATTAAGTTACTATCTTTCCCAGCTATGTAGCTTAGTGTGTTCACTCTGTTAACTGTGTAGGGTTGGCGACTGGGGAGACACGCTTTAGCATACTGTAGCCCAGAACTCTGTGAGTAACGATTGTGTAAAGATATGTTCACAAATGATTATCTTCTGAACAACTGAACTGTACTGTTTTCTGAATTGATTACTGTTAATTGAATGAATATATGTCCTATATTCTGAACTGTATTGTGGCATCCTTAGCACCTACTGTTTACTGTTACTGTGACAGAATTCTCTGTCGGTTCCCTTGTTGGAACCACTACTGTTTACTGACTGATGGCCATCATTACTGTTCGGTCTTTTAAGACCACTGTTATGCTAATGGGTGTACCACATATGAATGTACTGATTGAACAACTGAACTACTGTTTAAATGGACTGTTTTCATTACTGGAAGGACATTCATTCTTAACCCCTTTACGCTTTATGTTATTCACTGGGCTTTAGCTCACTGCTCATATATATATGTAGGTGTACAGGCACCAGACCGCGGCTAGGAGCGTCAAGGTTACTCCAGTTTTGTCAAGCCAGCCTATGTGCCTCACTGCGAGGTTCCAAGCCTATCATGCTAAGGCTTAGGGGTGTTTTAGGATTCCCCCTTTTGTACTGTCTTACTGTTTTGTATAGACCGAATGCTTACTGTATTGTGATGTGAAGGGTTGAGTCCCTAGTCTGAATGATTGTGCATTTTGTTCATACTGTTCTGTACTGATTATGTATATATGTATCTTTTGCATACAGACTGTCACAGCTCATTGGACATTGTTTATTTACTGTTTTGGCTTCCGCCAGGCCCTGTACTCTGTTTTACTGTTCTACTATTCTGCAGGCCTTCGGTAATCTCGGATTATTGGCCAGTTACGGTGCTAAACCCATAGGGCCGGGTTTGGGTCCTGACAGAAATGATTCTCATCTCTGCTTCACCTACAAGTCTGACATGACAAGCTTTGAAAATTTTGGTTAGCAGAGCTCCAAAAGGTAGTGACCGGCCACTGATAGTACGAAGATTTGCAACCACCGTTTCCTTCAGTAGTATGTAGCATAAATCCAATTTTTGTCCAACTTCAAAACAATATAACAAATAAGCATTATAAATTGGAACAACATCAAAATGTCCTTTTTATGGAGCGACATTTTCAACTATCCATCGATGGAGAATACGAAGGTAGGGTTTCAAATGTCTTGCTTGTAAATTACTGCCGATAAATCGATTCTCACAAATTGTAGTATAAACTTCACTTACATCATCAACAATGTTAACCAGGTCAGACTTACTCTGAAAATGAATTTGCAAATCCCCTGGCTGAACTCCAATAATTTGTGCCAAAGTGTAGCTGTTCAGTGTGATTATTTTACCTTTGACATAAGATGTAAGACTATTGTCTACAACTTCTCCCTCAGTAGGTCTCAATTAAAGGTAAAATAAATACAAAAGACGTGGATATACCTTTTGTGGTAAATTGATTAAAGGTAGCCACTCCATCGTCTCCAGTCTGCCAACCAACAGAGGATCATATTAAAAAGGAAGATTTACCATTCTCCCAATAACAATTGGTCGGTTGAAAAATTATGGATAAGTTTGTTCATGATTGTATATAAGAAAATCAATAGTTGGGTAAGTCTGCTATTGTTGTTTCTGTTGTTGGTGTTGTGGAGGGTTAGAGGTTTCGCCATGTTCTAGTCTAGCTCTTTTTGTCCTCGGCATGACTTATGAAGGTAAGCAAAAGGATAGCAAAAGGTAAGGAAAATGTATGGAAAGTTTTAGGTGCTACTATAAGGAAATGGTGTGCAAAAGGTAAGCAATAGGATAGCCAAAGCTCAGCCTCAGGTTGAGTCTTGCTAGAAGCTAGGAACAGGCGCAACCGATTGACCGCCCATGATTGAGACCGAATTGTACAACACTGAGGCCGTTAATTAGGATCTCTTAACTTTACTTGCTTGTCAAACTATATATTGTATGCCTGTTTAATGTCAATCAGGTTGTACATGGTGGGAGCATAAAATGAGCAAAAATGCAGAAAAGTGCTTCACGCATGTACGGAGGCCCATTCTCGCACATGCAACCTTTACCTCGCAGACAAACAGGTCCCAAGCTTCCTACACGTGCTAAGGGTTTTTTCTGCACGTGCGACACCCTTTCCGCACGTGCGGTGACCATTCTCGTACGTGCGGTCGTACCTAAAAAATTGTGCCGCTATTTTGAATCTGTTGGAAAAGGCTAGAGGTATAAAAAGATAGAAAATAGACTAGATTAGGCTTCTGAAAAATTCTAAGAGAGAGAAGAGGCTAGGGTTTGGAAAAAGGTGATTCTTAAGCTTCAAAGGTAATTTCCATGGAGGGTTCTTCTTCCATCACTTCTTTTCACTTCTCCATGAGTGGCTAGGCTCATCTTTCTAGGGTTTTAATCAAATCCTAGCCATGTAAAGAGATTTTTCTTAAGCTTTGGTTGTGAAACAGTTCGAATAAATGTATGGATGTTTTAGAAGTTTATAATAATTTTTTTTTCATATCTTCAAGTGTTTTGCTCTCTGTGATTATTTAACGCTTTCCATACATTAGTTTTCTTTGTGTTCGTGTTCAAAGTATGAGACGAGTCATGCTACAAGAGATGAGTCGTGTTGCCACCATAGTTTAGAGCAAACGCCTCGTGCTACTTGAGATGACTCGTTCCTATACGTTGAACACAACAATCCTCTTGATCAATGTTTCAAACTTGTAGTTGTGAAATATTGAGTAGTTCAAATCGGAGTGCAATTGATGGCCGATGTTAAGTCTTATATATGTGGTTAGTGGTGAATTCTTTGCCTTAGGATTTTCTGAAAAATCAATATCTCAAACCCTAATTTTAATTGACAATTCAATTTTCTCAATTTCATTTCATTCTCGTTTAGTCATAATAGCCCTCAATCTTTTTATCAAAATTAATTTAGGAGTTTAACAATTAAATTAGTTTAATTTCCCATTTGTCCCTATGGATCGATACCTGGACTTACCATTATTCTAAGGAATTTGGTATAATTTAGTGTTTATTTTTTGTGCGTGAAACAACCCATCAAATTTTGGCGCCATTGCCAGGGACTTCTAGTGAAATTAAGTAATTTAAAGTTACATTCCTATTTTAATTTTTAGTTTAGGATTTTATATTTTAGTGTTGCTAAGTGTGCAGAGTGTTTGCAAGTGGAGCTATCATCGAAGTGCAAGTGGAGCGCAACCGAGCTTTAAAAACAAACCGCAACACCAAAGTGCTTAAAAAAAACAAAAGCAAATACTCGCAAGCAAAGCACCAAAGTGCCAAAACTAGATAGCTCAAGTGGAAATTGGGGACAATGTCTACACGTCAAGCAATCGCAAGACGAGTAAAGCGTTTTTGTTAAATCACTGTAAGTATTTTCTTCTTTGGTATTTTGCTTTCATAACTTAGTGCACAAGAATCAAAACTTAGTGTGTGTGTGTGTGTGTGTGTACGTGTGTGTGTGTGTGCAAGCAGTGTATGTACGGGCACTGTTCTTGTCGCCATGAATTGTCGAATTTGGACCCTGAACTAGAAAGGACTCTTAGGAAACTTAGAGCCACTTCTCGTGTTCCTAGGCTTGAATATCATATCCATACTTCGAGCCATTAGAGATGGTGAACCCGAATGGCCTAAATGGGCCCAACCGGTGTAACGCCCCTAAAAAAATTAGGCAAGGTATATCTATTTATACAACAAATCCACCTGATAGACAAACACATATATATAGCTAACTATTCCATACATCCATTTCCATTTAATCCCAAATGCCAAATACATGCTGCTCACATCTCAATGACCCAATTCCAATCCCAAGCATGCATTTTACAACAAGTATGAAATGGAAGCCAAACAGATAATAAGTGCCCTACAGGCTTACAAATTTATCCAAGAACATTCTTGGTACACAAAATGGAGTTTCAGCTCAACACAAATACAGCCCTGGGCTTACATTCAATAAATAACCATAAAACAAAAATGGAGCCTCAACTCCGAGTCCTCCCAAGTTAGTGCCTTGGCGGAGGCATAGCACCTGTACCTAAAATGGTTTCCCTTATAGGGTGAGCTACAGCCCAGTAGAGATATACTACACAGCATATGGACCATGACAAGACTAAAGAGGAGTATGCTCATGTCATGCTTATCATAAAACAATTTATCTCTCTTTTTATAAAGCATGCAATGCTGAGATGGAACAACAAATATAAAATCATTTCCATTTTAAACCATATGTGTTACATGAATACAAGCTCTGTGAATCTCTAGGTGAGTGTCTGCAAGAGGCCCTAATGCACTACCACTGTCATTTTTACCAGTAAACTGAAAGGCTCAACACCTAACCACGCGATTCTATACCCCCTACCCAGATTCACCAAGTATTCATCTTTTCGCAAACAAATACATTTCCAAACATTTCTCAAAAACATATACATTTCCAATGAAATGAATGTAATACAATGTCCAATGCAACAAATGAGGAATGTGGTTCAATATACCTAAGTCTCATGCATTTCTGCAACAATCATGGCTATCCTCCACCGATAGCCCAAAACAGATATTTCTAAACAGATATTTAAACAATTAAATTCCAAAAATTTTGATAAATACACTCTATTCCACATCTCATCAAATATGAACAACTACACTAGTTTTCACATCACAATCACGTCCGGTAACCTCTCAAGGTCAATTTCTAACCGTGTCGGTTTTATTCCAACAGATACATTAAGCAAAATAATACCACTAATGCCCAAGAAAACATCATTTTCTTTCTAAACTCATTCTCCAAGCATTATTCAACGATGACATCCTATTTTGATCAAAAGCCCCAAAAGTTAAACATAATTCCTTTATTTTCTTTAAAAATGCTCTTTTGGTCGCAAACCGGTAAAAATTTCAAAATCGATCGAGTCGAAGTCCGTTTTTGTTCAAATTTAAAACATAGCTCTTTCATAACCTTAAAACATATTCCAAGTTTACACTTTCGTAATTTGAGCATCAACTCTTTATTTTTCTCAAAATTTCTCTTTTAAGCAAATAAATCACGAATTTTTCAAAAATTCTAATTAAATTATACAATCTAAGCTCCATATAATCAAGTAAAAGTGCAAAAAGAAGTGTAGGAAAAATCCCTACCTCAAGCCAAGAAGCTTTCAAAATTTTTGGCAACAGAAATTAAATCTATTCGGAGCCAAATGACGCATTTTCCGCCCTCTACGTTTTGATCCAAAGCACTAAGGGTCAAAAATGATTTAACCTAGATCAAACCCATGAAAAACAAACTTGGAACCCCTTTTTTCTTCTTTCCTCACGGCAAGAACTCCAAGAACTCCCAAAAGTAAGTAAAAAAAATCTATTTGGTCACTTTTATAGATATATTTATTTTTTATTTTTTATTTTTAACTAAACAAATATCTAACCATATATATATACACCTATATATATATATATATTTATATCAATTAAAATACATTTCAACATCTTTAATGACAAAAGTAAATATAATATTTTCTCACCACAAAATATATTTCGTTTAATGGTACACACCATAAATATTCACAACTCTTTTTTGGTAATCAAATAATAATAATAAAACCATAACAATATTACATGGTTACTAACGGGTTACGATTTAATCAATTGGGTCCAAAATGAATGGAGTTTAATAATTTAAAATAAATCTTCAACTGAGATTAAAGTATAAATTCAATTTGATTCAACTCGTTACAACCGGACCCTCAAGGATTACTTCACACCCACGGCATATACATCACCATCATGCATCCAGTTACCCGACACCACTACCGCTCATTATGAGATTAAGTCCAGCACCATCCAAATGCTCCCATCATTCCGTGGACTAGCTCATGATGAACCTTATAAACATCTACATGAATTTTTGGAAATTTGCTCTACAGTGAGGATCTAGAATTTCACAAATGAGGCCTTAATGTTGCGATTGTTCCCATTTTCATTAAAGAACAAAGCCAAACACTGGTTGAACTCCTTACCTGCTAATTCTAACCAATTATAGCAGAAGTTTTTAGAGAAGTACTTTCCCACTATTAAGACCAACCAACTCAGGCGAGCCATCACCAATTTTGCTCAAATTGATGGAGAACAATTTCATAAAACATGGGAAAGACTTTGTGACCTTCTTCAACAGTGTCCCCACCACCAAGTGCCTGATTGGCAACTTGTGTAGACCTTTTACTATGGTTTAATTGAGCCTCACTGCCAAATGGTAGATTCTTCTTGTGGTGGGACATTCATGTCCAAAAATGACGCTGACGCATGGCAACTAATTGAGAACTTAAGTGATAATTCCCTTCACCATGCCTTCGCAGCCTGGCAAGTCCGGCAACTAGTAGTTAGAGCCCCGAAAATAGGGGGCATTTATGAGGTAGGGCAAAACCTAGAGTTAGCCCAACAAGTAGAGGCATTGTCCCACAAAATGGACCAATTATTAGCTTCGGGACATGCCCCTACATAGCAAGCCTAACCTCATTTCTAGCAAGCATGTGCTATTTGTGCGAGCCCTGCTCATGAAGTGAGTGAGTGCCCTTTGGTCTCACAATTTCCGAAATTAGTCCAAGAGCATGTTAATGTGGCTCAAGGATTTTCCAGACCAGGTAATGACCCATATTGTAACACATACAACCTGGGATGGGGAAATCATCCTAATTTTTCATGGAGACCTCCTTCACAAGGCACTTCTTACAACCCTCTACTACCAAAGCAGAATTTTAATAATTTTGCCAACCAATCTTCCTACCAACCACCACAACCTTACCGGTAACCACAACCCCCGCCTATTCCTCAAGGCAACTCGGCCTTTGAGACTCAAGTGTTAGAAGTGCTCTCAAAACTTAAAGGACTAGCACCAATAGTTCACTCCCATACTTACTCCATTGCCAAGCTAGAGGCCTAATTAGGTCAAATGGCTAATAACATGAATAAGAGAGAGAAGGGAAACTTACCGAGTCAGACAATGGCTAACCTTAAGGGTCAATATGGGGCAGAGGGGTCGAGTGGGAATGGAAAGCACCATGAACAGGTGCAAGCAGTGATCACTTTGAGAAGTGGGAGAGAGTTAGAGCCTTGGCCAGTTACGTCTGAAGGAACTAGGGCTAAGAAGGGTGACCATAGTGGTAAACCCAATAAGAGCAGGGGAGTGGGAGAAACACAAAAGGGGGATGGCTTAGTCCATAGTACTTCACGTGAGTCTAAGGCACCATATGTTCCTAAGGCACCCTTACCCCAATGCCTTGATACACTGTCCATTTTTAATAAGAAGGCGACATCCATGGAAGGGATAATGAAGGTTTTTAAACAACTTAAAATTAACCTCCCCCTATTGGAGGCGATTAAGCAAGTACCCTCCTATGCTAAATTTTTGAAGGACCTTTGTACGTAAAAACGTAAATCTAGGACACACGTGTCCCAAAAGGTCGTACTCACGGAGCAAGTAAGCTCCATTTTATTGAGTGACACACCCCCTAAGCTTAAAGACCTGGGTGCCCTAATCATTGCATGCGTTATAGGGGATCATTTCATTGATAGAGCTTTGTTAGATTTAGGGGCTAATGTCAATTTGTTGTCGTACTTTGTGTGCAAGGAATTCGAGCTTGGCGAGTTGAAGCTCATTACTGTTACTCTCCAGTTGACTGATCGGTCCCTCAAAGTGTCACGTGGCAGGATTGAAGATTTTCCAGTAAAGGTCGATAGGTTTTATTTTCCTATTGACTTTTTGGTTTTAGAAATGGAACCGGTAGCCAGCTCTAGGAAACAAATCTCGGTGATCTTAGGTCGACCTTTCTTGGCTACGGCCAATGCATGCACAAATTGTCGTACCGGGGTTATGGATGTTTCATTTGGAAATATGAAAGTGAAACTCAATGTTTTCCAAGCATCCCAACAACCCCATGAAAGAGAGGAGTGTTTATTTGTGGATGTTGTAGATGGGATTGTAGAGGAGGCTTTACCCTTCATTCTTGTAGAGGACCCTCTAAAGGCTTGTCTAGCTCATTTTGGATTTGAAAATTTTGTTATTGATAGGTCGGTTGAGGAGGTGAACTCCTTAGTTAATTCTTCTTCTACATCAGATTGTTCTCCGTGGAAAGTCTAATTTGAGTCCCTTCCTCCTCTGTCTAGAGAGCCTGCCATACCATCCTTAGTCACACCACCTACACTTGAGTTGAAACCACTCCCGACCACACTCAAGTATGCATTTTTAGGGCCAAAAGATACTTTACCTGTCATCATTGCATTAAACTTAACTGCAAAGTAGGAAAGTTAATTAATGAGTGTTCTCGTGGCACATCGGAGGGCTATAGGGTGGTCGATGGCTAATTTGCGAGGGATAGATCCCTCCATGTGCATGCATTATATACATTTAGAGGAGGACCCCAAACCTTTTCGTGAAATACAACAGAGTCTTAATTCCAACATGAAAGAGGTTGTGAAAAAAAAGGTATTAAAATTGTTAGATGCAAGTATTATATACCCCATTTCGGATAGCAAGTGGGTGAGTCCCACACAAGTGGTGCCTAAGAAATCGGGAATCACTGTTATAGAGAATGAGCAAGAAGAGTTAGTCCCCACACGAACCACTACTGGGTAGCGAGTATGTATTGATTATAGGAGATTGAATTCCATGACTAGGAAGGACCATTTTCCTTTGCCATTTATTGATCAAATTCTTAAGAGGTTAGTGGGGCAGGGTTTTTATTGTTTTCTTGATGGTTACTCGGGGTATAATCAAGTCCCGGTGTACCCCGTTGGCCAAGAAAAGACCATGCTCACTTGCCATTTTGGCACTTTTGCTTACAGGCGCATGCCCTTTAGGCTATGTAATGCACCAGCGACTTTTCAACGTTGTATAACGGCCATTTTCTTCGATATGGTGGAGAAATTTCCAGAGGTTTTCATGAATGATTTTTCAGTGTTTGGACTGTCTTTTGAGGAATGCCTTAGGAATTTGACTAGAGTGTTGGAACGATGTACTGAAGCAAACCTGATTTTGAGTTGGGAGAAGTGTCGTTTTATGGTTCGTGAGGGTATAGTGTTGGGACACATTATGTCCCCTCAAGATATAGAGGTAGACAAAGCTAAAGTTGACCTCATTGCATGCCTTCCTCTACCCACTTCTATGTGTCAAGTCTGATCTTTCTTAGGGCATGCAGGTTTTTACCGTAGGTTCATCAAAGACTTTAGTAAAATATCTCATCCTTTGTGTAGTTCACTTGCTAAGGACACACCTTTTATCTTTGATGAGGCATGTTTGAAAGCCTTTGAAAAACTAAGAGTGGCCCTTACTACCGCCTCAATCATGAAATCACCAGATTGGTCGCTTCCCTTTGAAATCATGTGTGATGCCTCAGATTATGTTGTCAGGGCTGTGTTGGGCCAAAGGGTCAAGAGGGCACCCTATGCTATATACTATGCTAGTCGCACTCTCTCGGATGCATAATTGAATTACACTACCACCGAGAAAGAGTTGCTAGCTGTAATCTTTGCCTTAGATAAATTATGGTCCTATCTCCTAGGTTCCAAGGTCATAGTCTTCACTGATCATGCCGCCTTGTGGTATTTACTATCAAAGAAAGAGACCAAACCTAGGTTGATTAGGTAGATTCTACTTCTTCAAGAGTTTGACCTATAAATCCAGGACAAAAAGGGATCCGAGAATGTAGTTGTGGATCACCTATCCTGAATCTTTATTGAGTACACAAGTGATCCCTTAGCCTTACACGACTCATTTTTGGACGAGCAACTTCTTGTGGTATCACAAGTGACCCTCCCGTGGTTTGCTCATATAGTGAATTACTAGGCGGTTGGTCAAATTCTGAAAACTTGGTCTAAGCCAGACAAAGATCGATTTTTTTCACAAGTCAAGCACTATTTCTGGGAAGACCCATAATTATTCAAGTATTGTCCAGATCAAGTGATTTGGCGATGTGCGCCTGAGAGTAAAACCCATAGCATTCTCACCTTTTGTCACTCTCAAGCATGTGACGGCCATTTCAGTGGGCAGAAAATGGCGGTCAAGGTTTTACAATGTGGGTTCTACTGGCCTTCTATCTTCAAAGATGTCCATAACTTCTGTAGAGCTTGTGAGCGTTGTCAATTCATGGGCTTTATGTCATGAAGAGATATGATGCCGATGACCCCTATTTTGATTGTAGAGATTTTTGATGTTTAGGGCATCGACTTCATGGGTCCCTTTCCACCATCTTTTGGATTTGAATACATTTTGGTAGCTGTGGACTATGTCTCCAAATGGGTTGAGGCAGTGGCCACCAGAACGAATGACCACAAAGTTGTGGTTAAATTCCTTCATGAGACCAATTTTTGTCATTTTGGGTTCCCATGTGCCATAATTAATGACAGTGGCAAACATTTTTGCAACCGATTCTTCGAGGCATTGGTGCGTAAATACATGATCACTCACAAAGTTGGCACTCCCTATCATCCCTAAACTAGTGGTCAAGTGGAGGTTTCTAATAAGGAGGTTAAACACATCCTCGAGAAAACTGTGAGGCCCGATAGGAAAGATTGGTCCACTAGGTTGGTTGATGCACTTTGGGCCTATTGCACTGCATATAAGGCACCCATCAGGATGTCTCCATATAGGATTGTGTTCAGGAAATCATGCCATCTCCCTGTTAAGTTAGAACACCGGGCTTTGTGGGCTATTAAAAAGTTCAATTTTGATATGGCCAAAGCTGGTGACCATCAAAAACTCTAACTCAATGAGTTAGAGGAGCTCCGCAATGGTGCATATGAGAGCTCCAAAATTTACAAGGCTAGGACTAAGGCATTTCATGATAAAAACATTTCTCGTAAGTCCTTCGAGCCTCATCAAAAAGTGTGGCTATTCAATGCTAAATTGTGATTGTTTCTGGGTAAACTCCGGTCTTGGTGGGATGGCCCATATGAGGTTATCGAAGTTTTTCCGCATGGGGCAGTTGAGATTAAAAATCCACAAGATGGTATGACCTTCAAGGTCAATGGCCAAAGATTGAAACATTATGTAAATGGTATTGAGAAAGGGGAGATGATTGAGGTTGTCCACTTGACGGACCCAATATATCCTCCACAGTAATTACTTTGAGTCTTGGAGACTTTAAATCCTCTAAAAGTGTAATTCCTTTAGTGTTTGTCGTGCCCGAACAACATTTGATGATCTAGTATAGCCACCTAACTGTGTTTGTAGTGAGTTCCTAGGAGACCAACTTAGACGGTGGAAACTAGAGTTTGGATGGCAAAGCCTAGAACGCAAAGGTTTGGAATTTCTGAGACTAAAGTCCGGTTTAAATACCCAGAGGTGTAGAGATTGATTCAAAACTACCCTGGCTTGAACTCTATATGGCAACCCCATAGGTCGAGTTAGCTTTATGTGCCTCGATTCTGGATACCGAATCAACCTAGTCTGTCACCCTGTTGGAGAATAGGGAAAGTTAAAAATATTGTTAGGGAGAAAAGTAGTACCCGTGGTTTTCGCGTGAAGATTATACATTTGTTGAACATTTAGATTTTTTCGGAATACTATTTTTATTTCAAATTTACAATAAAGGTAGAATTGGTTTGACAAGTTTTTGGATTGTAATTGGGGTTAAGTATAAAAAATAAAAATAAAAATATCCCACACATGTGGCACAACCCATTGCACGTGCAACAAAATTTTTAATCCACAGGTTGGCTACTGCTTTAAATGCAGGTGTATGGGGGTGGTGCGGTATAGTCGCTCCACGTTCAGGAAAATTCTGAAATTTTTTTTGTCTCCTTATTTATATGCACGAGTGGCGAAGTGGTGTGGGTGTGCTTCTGCACGTGCGGCATGCACTCCCGCACGTACGAGACGTCAACATAAAAAAAAAATCATATTTCTATATTACATTTTTTTGTATTTTATCTATTTTATTTATTTATTTTATTTTCGTTTTTCAAAAAGAAAATTATACAACCCTAGACCCATTTCAATCACTCTCATAGATTTTGTCTCTCTCTCTCTCTACCTTATCATCTTTTTCCTCCATTTCTCTTTCATGCAAACCCCACCATCACCAAATTTCTCCATTCTTCTTCCCACCATCACCAACCTTCACCCAACCTCTTCTCATCATCACTCTACCTATCACGACCCAAACCCGCCCCTATAGGTTTAGCATCATTATCGGCCAGTAATCCTTGGACTGCTGAAGGCCTCTGAACAGATTAACAAGATTAAAGGGCTAGCGGAAGCAGATACATAAATATAGTTGTCCAATGAGCTGTGCTGACTTACATGAAAACAGAATATTTAAAACTTTATATACATATGCAATAGTCATTCATGCATTCAAGTGGCCATTAAGGCTTAGCTTCATTACATTGGTTCTTATTCTTTCTTATCATAATGCCTAAAACACACACTTGCAGTCTTGGAATTTAGTACATTCTTTTCTTAGTGTGTTTCTAATCCATAACCTCATTACTATGGCTTAATTAAAGCTTAGGAATGCCTAGGATGCAATGAGGATACCAAAACATGAGTTGGAACACTTAGGCAAATTTTCTAAAAATAAGGTCCACGCTCGAGCATGGCTTCCCCCGCTCGAGCGGACATGCAGACAAAGAAGCTCCGCTCGAGGGTGGACTTCCCCGCTCGAGCGGACTGCAAACTTATGAAAAAGTGCTGGATGCATGAAATTCACGCTCGACGGGTGCTCGACCCCCGCTCGAGCGTGTGACACAGACCCTCGCTCGAGCGTGCATTCCCCCGCTCGAGCGGACTGTAAAACGTATGAAAGTGCTGGAAACATGCATTTCACGCTCGAGCGTTACTTCCTCCGCTCAAGCATGAGTCCAAAATCTGGAAATTTCAAATTGAACCTTCAAGCTCAAAATCAACTTTAAATGTACCAAATTCGATCCTTTTGGGCTAATTTTCTGGAAAACACTTGTAAACTCATAGTATGACATGTTTCAAAGATCAATTTGAGAAATCAAAGCCCAAAAGTAGTTCAATTGAACACAAATTTCAAGGAGCTTTTATGAACAAGACTCGAATGTAACATGCATGAGTTTAAATGAATTTAAAGCTTCAAACACAAGATCAAATGAGCCAATCCTTTCAAAAACATGAGGAATTCATGAACTAGAACCATAATATGAACTTGCATGCGGGAGTTTTCATGAAAACAACTTCAAAACTCTACAACATGTACATGCATGCATGAATTCCTACTCAATTCAACATATTAAGCTAATTCTTGGCTCTACTCTTCAATATATCATGAACCATGCAAGAACTAACTTAAATACAAGTTCAAGAAGATGGTTTCCTCTACCTTATGCCTTGAATTCAAGATGTGGAAGCTCAATTATGCAAATTTCCTTCAACTCTCTTAATCTCCAAGCCAAAACAAGATGAAATCAAGCTTTCCTCCCATCTCTCTCTCTCTCTAGTCGGTTTAGGCTCAAGAAATGGCTGAACAAAGTGCTAGAAATAAAGCTCAAATGTGTTTTATGAAGTGGGCCACTAAGTGGCAAAATGGTGATTAAGGCTAACTATTGTAACTTAGCTTATTTAATCCAATTTAGTCATTCCAAATCGAATTTTAATTAAATCTACCATAAAATCATATATATTCTAATTAGCATAAAACATTAATCGATTTCAGATTCGGCTGCCGATAAGGCTTTCGTTTTACATATTAAAGTGGAATTCCCAACAGATATTTCTATAAGTAACGGATAGAAAGCCAGAATCATGAAAAACACAAAATAAACACATAAGCTATTTTAATTCTCTCATTAGTATCGTTAAATACATATTAGTAGCTAATTATGGGTCGGGGTTGTTACACTACCACCGAAGCCTCACCGCCGATGCCCTACCTTCTCTTCGTCCGGCGATCTCCAGCGACCACCATTTTTTCCAACGAATCTCCATTGTTTCTTCCTCTTTCTCCACTCTTTCAAGATAAACTTTCCTTTTTGTTTAGATTTGTGGGTGTAGGAGTAGATTAGTAGAGTTTCATTTTTGATTTTGTTTTTCTCCAGTCATTGTCCATTGTTCATCCTAAAAAAAAAAAAAAAAAATTGGAAAGAAAAAAAAAAAAAAATTGGACAGAGCAACAGTCGCACGTGCGGCCCTATTGGCGCACATGCGGTGATTCAAAAAAAATCTATTAATAATAATAATAATTGTTTAGCCTATTTAATTATTTATCTTATTATTTAATAGCTTGTGTCTTTTATTTTATTTTATTTATTTATTTATTTTGCTTGCTTAAAACAATTTAGTTTATTACTTGTTTAGTTCAATTAATTTTAATTATTTGGTCACTAGTTATTTAAATAACATAGTACTATGTTTAACCACACTATTGTTAAGTAGTTAGTTTAATGTACATGCCTATGACTAGTTTAAAAATTCGTAATTGCATGATGTGATCTCTTGGATGAGCCTAATATTCCATATTTGTACAATGTGACTGTTAGAACTCTACTTTGTTACAACACAATTATAATTCAAAATATGTCACACATATAAAATCTCACATATTTTTTTGGGAAGCTACAAAATCCTATATTACCGTAATCAACGTCCATGTTCAAAATTAATTACATCATCTTGTGTCACATTTAACAAATTATATATTTCATCGCCATATATTTAAAAAAACAAAAACAAAAAAAAAAAACCCATTCAAAAAACTATCATGCTATCACACTACAATTCAGCAACATTGAATAAATCAAGCTAATAAAGTTGTGATGAAGTAAGCAAATAACACATTAGACAAAATGTCATATTTGAATTTTCAAATCTTGTGGGTTTTGATATGGAATCCTTTTTGTTTCCAATTCCACCTCAATCCATGTGTGTGTGGATATTCAAATCTTGTGAGTTTTGATATGGAATCGTTTTTGTTTCCAATTCCATCTCAATCATTGTGTATTTAAATCTTGTGGGTTTTGATATGGAATCATTATTTTTGTTTCCAATTCCATCTCAATCATTGTGTATGGATATTCAAATCTTATGGGTATTGATACTGAATCCTTTTTGTTTGGAAATAGCTTCAAACGAGGGATTCTCCAACCATACCAACTAGGAGCACAATAATAAGTCGTCAGTACGCTTTGTCTAAGTGTGTAATTTCATAAAATGGGTGTTTTGATAATCTATAGGCATAACCCACTATGCACACGTGTTAAATTTGGGATAAGTATGACATTTACACCTAGATGGGATTAATTGGTTCGTTAGAATTTTTGAAGGACTAATTGATTCATAAGATATGGAAATAGAATTTTTTGGTATTTTCCCCAAAAAGAAAAACTAATTTACTTTTAATTAATAAAATTTGTGATTATTTAGTGTTTATATAGCACCAATATAAAGGTTTATGATGTATTATTTATTATATTTGTAATTACTTTTCTATTTGATTAAAAACACACTAGACCAATCCCCTCTTCTTTTTCATTCATTGCCTATAACCCCTCACTTCCTTTCCGATATAGCCATTTACCATCGCCATCCTTACTTTTTCTTTCCCTTTTATTTTTCTCTTCACCTCCAATTTATTAGGGGTGAAGGGTGCTGACTAGTGATTGGGGGTGAGAATGAATGGGCGATAATGGGAAAAAATGGGGTGATATGATATGGGAATTTTAGCTTGAGGTGGTGGCCATAGAGGGGTAAGTAGTGGCAAGGGAGTAATAAGGGTGTGTCGGCTTAGGATGGGTAGGTATAAGTAAAAGAAAAATATTAAAAATCTCAAAAATTTTACTAACTTCTCTACTAAAGGTTTCAAACATTTAGTAAAAATTTGGTAAAATTTTTGAAATATCTAGTATTACTTATGGTAGAAGAAGTGTTTGGTCAAGGGACAGTGGTAGTCGTAGAAGGTGAAATGGGAAAAATGTAGTACTTAAGGGGGTGGATGATGGTATAGGGAGGTATTTTGTTAAAATAAAATTAAAAAAAAAGGTAAATTATGCAAATAGTCCCTGTAATTTACACGATGTGTCAATTTGGCCTCTGAAGCTTCAATTTGCCCGATTTTACCCCTTAATTTAATGAATTGTGTCATTTTAGTCCAATAAATAACGGTTGTTAAGTTAATTTAACGGAAGGTCAAACAATGTGTCAATTTGATCCCTATACTTTACACGATGTGTCAATTTGGTCCCTGTAGTTTCATTTTCTCAATTTTGACAGGGACTAACTTGAAACATTGTGGAAAACACAATGACCAAATTGACACATTGTTTGACCTTTCGTTAAATTAACTTAACTACCGTTATTTATTGGATTAAAATGATTCAATCCGTTAAATTAAGGGGCAAAATCGAGCAAATTAAAACTACATGGACCAAATTGACACATCGTGTAAACTATAGGGACTATTTGCATAATTTTCCCCCAAAAAAAAAAAAGTTAGGCTTCTCTTATATTCACATTTTAACATGACATAACTTGAAGGACTTATAGGACCCATTACGTGTCACGACCCCAAACCGCCCCTAGTAGTTTGGTGCCGTGATGGCCATTAATCCGTAATTACCGAAGGCCAACTTTCAAAACTTAACACAATCAGAGTATGGATATAGGGGGCTCACAAATTCGGAAGCAATAAATCAAATACAAGTGGTCCATAAGAGCTGTGCATAGATCAAATGCAATGTCATTCATCTTACAACTTGAATACAACAAAGCAAAATATGCGCTACATCTTGATCAAAAGGCTTCTCGAGCCGACATACACAAAATACAGTAGATACAAGTCAAGAAGCATGATTTTCAAGATTCGCCGACATGAATGCAAAATAAAGCCGACATAAGCACGGATCCAAAACAAGCTTTCAAAACAGTCTAGGCGTCGCCGACGTCCTGTTCATCACCTACATATATATAGAGAGGGTGAGCTTGGATACTCAGTGAATGGTACTAGAAATAAAGGTTTTGCATGAATATAGCCGAAGTCTTTCAAAACAAAACTCATCAAAACTTTATCGAACAAGGGATGAACCGTATCCATCTGTCAAATCTTACAAGTCTCAGGGGATGCTTACTGACATCGGCAAAACGAGGGATGAACCATATTCATCAGTCAAGTATTACAACATCGGCGAAGCAAGGGATGAACCGTATTCATCAATCAAGTATTTCAACATTAGCGAAGCAAGGGATGAACCGTATTCATCAATCAAGTATTACAACATCGGCGAAGCAAGGGATGAACCGTATTAATCAATCAAGTATTTCAAGTATCAAGGGCTGTACGATCTGTAATCGTTTAGTCAAAGGTACTGCGAAAGTTTATAGTCCTCCAGCACAAGGGACTGGTGTTACTTAGGCCCGTAGCCCGATTTAACATAGTAATCTTTTCAAGAAAGGACCGTATCCTTTTACACTTAGTACTGCGGAAGTTTAGAGTCCTCCAGCACAAGGGACTTGTGTTACTTAGGCCCGTAGCCCGATTTAACAAGGACCGTATCCTTTTATGCTTAGTGCTGCGAAAGTTTAGAGTCCTCCAGCACAAGGGACTTCCCAAGAGATGGCATCAAAACCAGGATTATACTTGATACATCAAAACGAGAGCCATTCATTCATGCTTAACAAAACACTTTCGTCAAAACGAAGCAAGCAAGGTTTATCAAAACAAGTATAACATAGCTTTATCAATAATACCACTCACCTAGTTCTTCAGGTGTAGACTCAAAGCAAGGATCAAGGCCCTACAATCACATGGCAAATCACATTCTCAAAACGAGCTATACCTATATACGAATGATCTCGGCATCCTTAACAGATCCAAGTAAACATCAAAGCAAAACATGCTGGGAGTTTAAACGCTGCTCCCGTCTCATGAAAACACACTGGGTACCAACCAGGTCTTTACCGAGGTCCCACACATCCTTGCCGAGGTGTGGTCCCGCTGGCCTTAACCAAAAGCAAAGTCGGGGAAAAACCTGGGTTTCCCCTTTGAAGAACACGAAGAACATGATGAACATGGTCGAGAGGAAAATGGATGCAAGTTCAAAACTTGTTACAAAAATCTGAGGTTTCATGCCAAGAGTTCAAAACATGGACCTGGGTACCCATACAAGAAAGTCATGCAAGAACAAACACAAAAACGTAGCTTTCGTTCCAAACTTTTCGATCAAAACGAGACTTTCTTCAAGAACACATGAAAAACCATTTTCTCTTTTCAAAACCAACTTCAAATCGATGCATGACATGCAAAACGAGTCCGATCATGCAATGCAGCTAGATGATCAATAACAACAATCAAAGTAGATCAAGATTCTAACCTCAAAACTCGAATCCAACGGTGCAAACCACAAAGATCAAGCTTGGAAGACTTACTCTCACTCAAGAACTCCTCTTCTTCCTCTCAAGAGCTTCTCTCTCTAAAGGCAAAGATTTGGGACAAGAAAATGATGTGTTTCAAGGTCTACCAGCTGTCTTAACAATCAGCTCGGACACGTGGCGCTATCGGGTTGGTTCAGCTCAAAAAGGTGATTGATTGATAAGACAAGTCTCTGACAAAGCGTATGCAGCAAGCTCGGTAAAACACATCGGCAATAAATGACATCGGCTCAAATCAAGGATCCGGCAACAGGATAACAAAACATCGGCGAGGGAGGACGACACTTGACTAAGCTGTGCCACACCTTGGTCGGGGTGTGCCATATCTCGGCCTAGGCCATACCTGCCTGCGGACAAGGTTCACTGAGTGCGAAACATCTCGGCAATAAATGCCCGAGGTGAAGATGGGGGTCGACCAAGGTCTCAAAACAGTTCTAAGTACAAGGGTTCAAAGGCGAACTAAGCTCAAGAGGACCTCGGCCACACACACACCAAGCAAAGAACAAAATCATGCAAGCAACTTTAAGCGAATCAAGACAAGACAAAACCTTCAAAACAATATAACAAGGCAAGATCATGCAGGAATGTATGCAAATATGACAAGAGTAAGGTGAGGGTTGTTACATTACGAGTCTCATTTTGATGATATGAATCATTCATTTGTAAGGCCCTCAATGTATATGGTCCATAAAAAAATTAGTTTGATCTAATAATTGTAACATTTTTATTTTATTGTATTTGTCTTAAAAAATATGAATGACAAATATATTTTTGAAAATAAATCATTCATTTTCTTTTTTTAGATACAAACACAATAAAATAAAAAAGTTACGATTATTAGATTAACTTTTAATTTTCTTTTCATGAATGATATAATTGAGAGCCTTACAAAACATACGATTCAAATCATCGAAATGAGATCCGTGATAAGCCTTCCGAACCTTTCAAGTTTTTATATATTGTAATGTGAATATGAGAAAGGTGCAATCCAAAAAAATATATTGGTGGTAAGTGTGATAGTTTGGACTCTTTAGCAGTTTAAGTCCAAGGTGAACCCAAAAAATGGTATTTATCTATTTGGGAATGGATAAATAAGACAATTTTACTAAGCTAAACATTAGATTATTTCTTGGGAATCCTATTAATTTATAAATTGCCACAATTTTGATGTTTGGAAGAACTGTTCACATAGAAACAAACTCCTAAAAAAATCAAATCGTCTAGTTTTTATTTTTCTATCTTTCACCTTGCAATTATGTCAGACTTGAACAAGTAGTTGCCGATGGAATTAATCATGATGGAATTCTTGGGGAGACTACCACTCAAAACACTCGGCCATGCAGGTGTGTTTGCAAATCATGGCAATCTTTAATAGCCAAACCTTTTTTCATCACCAAGCATCTTCATGTCACTCACAAATCAGAGTATTCAATCAATGATGATTGAGAGGGTAATTTATATATATAAATTGGGCCGAGCTGGGTAATGGGCCGTTGTGAGCCACAGTAAAAAGGGCGGAGTAAAAAGGGCCTTGGCGTTAGCCCGGTCCCCAAAAGGCCTTGTTGTTATCCCGGTCCAAGAGAGTGTGACGGGCAGCCCGGTCACCACACTCAGAGTTAGCCCGGTCGTGGCATGTTGCGGTTAGCTCGGTCAAAACCTTGCTATTTCTTAGCTCAGTCTAAACACACCATGGTTTGTAAAGGAGAAGCCGAGGTAAAAGTAGTGAATGGAAGAAACCGAACTGGCTTTAGTTCGGTCTACTCTGCGGCTTAGCATAGCCATGCTTACCTCAGTTATATTGGGATCTGACCATGGTAAAACCATCTCACTTGGTTTAAGCAGTGAGGGGGGTGTTGAAGGATAAACATTATCTTTCAGGAATGTGACTCCTAGGGGGATTCTACAGGGAGGAGTAAGAGTCCTACTAGAATTGTGCTACACGGAACCTATAAAAGCTCACAACATCGCCTATGGAGAGGTAACACAACTTTGATTCTCGAATACACATAGCTTTTGTCTATTTGTCTATTTTGCTGACTTACGCATCGGAGAGGTATCCGGCACACACCCGCCGGCTAGCTCACGTTTGTGTTTTCAGGGAGTAAAGCGACGTCGTACGGAGAAGCGCAGACTTGATCAACAGGATTATACGAGAAGAATTATTTCGTGCTCGTACAATTGGTGTGGGAATACCAGACAAAGAACAAAACCTCTTGATCAAGTTTCCCTCGCTAATTGAATGGCGCACAACGAAGATTTGCCGCAGTCCACCATTGATGGACAAACCCCAGAGGGGGGTGTGAAGCGCAAAGGATTGTCCTCTATCCCTCCCATGGCGGACTTAGAGCCTCAGCGACAGAATCCCTGGAGAGATGCAAGGGGGAGGCAGAACAACAGCCCCCGTCGCTCTCGCTCACAAAGTCCTAAAAGGCAAAGGCGAAGAATCGACCCTCAAGCTCTGGAGGTTCGTGTAAAAGAGCAAGATGAACTAATAAGGAAGATGGCGGTGGACATGGAGGCCATGAAGCGCCAGATCAAGGGAAAAGGGATGGCAACAGGAGAGGGGCGCAAAGGCAATACGCCTCCTCGCCACTCAGAAGATCGTGGTAGACATGCCACGCCATCGCAAGCAGAGAGTAAAAGTCTCAAGACAGGCGACACTCAATCAAGGACTTCCAGAACTCATTACTCCAGGTCTAAGACAACGAAATCATTGAGATCTTATACTGAGGGAAGTACTTATCGGCCCTCACATACGCACAAGACATCATCCAGGCAAACAAAGTTGCCTAGATCGTCCGACTTACGGACAGTGCTTGAAAAAAGGGCGCGACAAAAGGAGAATGCCAGGGCACGCGACCTACACAGAGTTTCAGCCCTTCGGCGGTTGGATCCTCGGACGCATGGAAGCGTCAAGGTTGGAATGCCAATACCGCACCTTGCCTACGAACCAACAAATAAAGCATTGGCAAGACTACATAGCTCGCCGTTCGTTTCGACGATTGGGAACGCACCATTACCCTCAGGCTTTATCCAGCCTAAATTTACCACGTACGAAGGGAAGACTGACCCTTACATGCACCTAAGCCACTTTCGCCAGGTTATGGCAGTATATCGGCAGAACGAAGCTTTGATGTGCATCCTATTCCCATCCAGCCTTGGCGACCTAGGTTTAGCCTGGTTCGAAAGGCTACCCAGAAGGCAGCATAGCCTCCTAGACGCAATTAGCAGAGGCGTTCATGACAAGATTCAGAACGAACACCAAGACGCCAGTGGAGATTGATCAGCTACTCTCCATTGACATGGGCGACAAAGAAACATTAAGGTCCTACAACAGTCGCTACTGGGAGACGTTCAACCAGATAGGGGACTGCCCCACCAATCTCACCATCGCACAATACAAAAGAGGACTTCCAGTCGGAAACAGATTGAGGGATTCGATTACAATGACTCCACCCCTCACGATGGAAGCCTTGATGGAGAGAGTGCACCAACATATTCGGGTGGAGGAGGATGGCGCCTGTGCCAAGGCAAAATCTGGTGCGACAGTAACACCAGACAAGAAGACTACGGCGAAGGTCAATACGGTAGAACGTCCAAGCAAGAATGGACGAGGCAGGCGAGACAGCGAAGAGGACCGAGATAAAAGATGGTTGCGAGTTCGCACTGCCATTACCACGGTATTCAAGAAACCAATCTACCGAATTCTCAGTGAGATATGCGATGAACCTGGTATCAAATGGCCAGCTAAATTGGGAGAGGCTCAGAAGGACTACAATGAAAGATCTCGGTGCACCTTCCATAAGGAAAAGGGGCACCGCACTGAAAATTGCGCACCGTTGAGACAGCATCTGGAAGAGTTAGTAGCAGCTGGTCACCTAGACCGGTACATAGAAGGAGGGGCGTAGCCAGCCCCCCAAAACCACGACCACCCAGAAGGAACACCGAACGATGCCTCACCTCAAGGCATGATAAACGTAATACATGGGGTATTCGAGCCTGAGCGAGTATATAAGCTCAGGGGCATGATAAAGAAGGCTGAGCACTTAAGGGAGGTATTGAGTGTACAGCCCACCATTAAAAAGGAAAAACAGAGGCCACAAACGTCATGTCTTTTTCAGACAAAGACTAGGCAAGGATATATTGCCCTCACAACGATGCACTGGTCGTCACTCTCCGCGTCAAAGATTACGACGTCAAGCGAATATTGATCGATCAAGGGAGCTCATATGAGATAATGTACTACGAAACTTTCAAACAGTTGAAACTGGAAGACAAAGACTTGGCACCTGCCGTATCTCCCCTGATCGGATTCAACTCAATGCCAGAGTGGCCAGTCAGTAAGATAATTCTCCCAATCAAAGCAGGAAGCATGACTAAACAAGTGAAATTCTGGGTATTGAAAGTCCCTTCCACTTACAACATAATTTTGGAGAGAACATGGTTGCACGCCATGCGATCGGTAGCGTCAACCTACCATCAAGTAATGCGGTTCCCCAATGAAGCTAGAATAATTGAAGAGGTCTACGGAGACCAAATTATGTCCAAGCAATGCTTCGTCACGGTAAATGGCAGTTGAGCTGCCAAGGGGTTTGTTCAGATAGTGGAAGAGCTCGAGAGTAATGAATTGTTTGCGGATGTTGGCAAAGCCGCTGAACAGAAGGCAGTGGAAGACTTGGTACAAGTAAGCATAGATGAAAAGAACCCGGATAAGTTCTTTTTGCTTGGCTCATCTATGTCCAGCACTGAGAGAATTGAGGTCATGGAATTCTTGACCTCCAACATCGAAGTGTTTGCCTGCATGCCGTATGACATGCCTGGCATTGACCCAAGCTTCATCTGTCACCAACTGAATGTCTACCAAACTGCCAGACCAATTATACAGCGCACTCGCAGATCGGCACTCCACCATGCCGAAATAGTGGCAGAAGAAGTAGAAAACTTGCTAGAAGCAGGAGCTATCAGAGATGTGCACTACCCCAGATGAATCTCCAATACAGTAGTGGTACCTAAAAGGAATGAAAAATGGCGTGTCTGTGTGGACTATAAAACAGTCAACAAGGCATGCCCAAAGGACAGCTTTCCTCTACCACGGATAGACCAACTGGTAGATCTGACGGCAGGACACAACCGTCTTAGCTTTCTTGATGCGTACAGAGGATACCATCAGATCGCCATGTATGAGCTAGACCAGGAGGTTACATCTTTTACAACGCCAAGAGGACTATATTGTTACAAGGTCATGCCCTTTGGCCTTAAGAACGCAGGGGTAACATTCCAACGGATGGTCACCAAGATGTTCGAACCATTGTTAGGCAGAACAATGGAGGCCTACATCGACGACATGGTGGTCGAGAGCAAGAATAAGAATGAGCACCTCAGGGACTTAGGTGAGATGTTTCAAATCCTGAAGAAGCATAAACTACGCCTTAATGCATCCAAGTGTGCGTTCGGCATAGGATCTGGCAAGTTCCTAGGCTTTCTGGTGACCAACCGAGGTATAGAAGCAGACCCCTCTGAAATCAAAGCAATTCAGGAACTAGAGAGACCCAACTCTGTAAAAAAAGTACAGCATCTCATCGGAATGGCAGCCGTGCTAAACCGATTCATAGGTCGGTCGTCAGACAGATGTCGACTATTTTTTCAAGCATTAAAGACCAAGTTTGAGTGAGATGAAGAATGTGACCGCGCCCTTGAAAGTTTGAAAGAATACATGTCTTCTCCACCACTGCTAGTGACCCCAATACCTGGAGAAGAACTATTTTTGTACTTGGCAGTTTCGCAGCACGCAATCAGCGAAGTGTTGGTTCGAGCGGAAGGAATCCAGCATTTGCTTATCTTCTATGTCAGCAAGACATTGCTGGGCGCGGAAACCAGGTACTTACCATTGGAAAAATTGGCCTTAGCCTTGATAATGGCGTCAAGGAAATTGTCGCATTACTTCCACGCCCACACAATAATCGTCCTCACAGCTTTTCCATTAAAGCTCTGTTTGAGAGGGTGAACTTTTCTGGACGAGTCTTGAAGTGAGCAGTCGAGTTGGGAAAGTTCGGCATCAAGTTCCAACCCAGAACCGCCATAAAAGCCCAAGCCTTGGCAGACTTTGTCGCAGAATTCACCCTAGGAAATCATCATATCTGCCCAGTCGACCTGACTGATGCCACTGAACTAGGGTTGGAAGTTGACGCCAGAATAGCGCAACCCCTGGTGCAGGATACCCAGTCAGACCCTAAGGCAGACCAGAGTAAAGTAAGGGAGGAAGAAGCAAACCATGCTACACCAAACCAAGACTCACCAACAAATAACGACTTGGTATAATCAAATAGCGAAGGGCAAACAGTAAGCATGGACCTCAAAGAAAACACCAATAACACTCTTGATCCCAAGGCATCATCCGATCCCTCCACTTGCTGAAAACTGTTCGTTGGAGAGATGTGGAAGCTCTTCGTGGATGGAGTGTCTAACAGGCACGGTGCAGGACTAAGCATAGTCCTCATCTCACCAGATGGTCTAGTGGTAGACCAAACAGTCAACCTTGGCTTCCCAGCATCGAACAACGAAGCAGAATATGAAGCGCTTCTGGCAGGCTTAAAATTAGCATCCTACATGAAGGCCACCGAGCTAATGGTTTATAGTGACTCACAGCTGGTGGTAAACCAAATTTCAGGTGACTACGAGGCAAAGGACGATAGGATAGCTAAGTACCAAGAGTTAGTCAGAAAAGAGAACAAAAAATTTGAAGTAGTGCAGATAGAGCAGATCTGCAGGGAAGAAAATAGTAGAGCGGACGAACTAGCAGGCTTTGCTTCAGTCGCAGATACATTCATCCCACATCCGTTACTGATTGACTGCTAACCAAGACCAAGCATTGAAGAACCTTAGGTAAAAGAAGTATGTTGCGCCGAACTAGGCCCTTCATGGATGGATCCCATCATAGCATTCTTAAAAGACGGCGTCCTACCAGAAGAGAAGAAAGAGGCCAACAAAATAAGAGCAAAGTCACAGCGATTTTAGCTCTCCCCATCAATGGCCTTATACAAGAAATCTTTCACAGGACCTTACCTAAAGTGTGTCCATCCCAACAAAGTTGAAGCGTTCTTGTTTGAGATACACGAAGGCGTATGCGGAAGCCACCAAGGAGGAAGATCATTAGCTTACAGAGCCATTTCGCAAGGATATTGGTGGCCATACATGCAAATAGATTCTAAGAAGTATGTCAAGAAGTGCGAGAAATGTCAGAAGTTCGTACACCAAATACATCAACCAGCCAGAGAGCTTCTACCTTTAACTAGTCCATGGCCCTTTGAAATGTGGGGCTTGGACATAGTAGGACCACTTCCAATGGCACCCGGCAACAGAAAGTTCTTTCTCGCAGCAACAGACTACTTCACAAAGTGGGTGGAGGCAGAAGCACTAGCATCAATAAAAGAGAAAGATATAAAGAAGTTCGTCTGGAAAAATATCAGCACTCGATTTGGCATACCGAAAGCTCTGATATCTGACAACGGCACTCAATTCGACGGCAAAATTTTCAGAGGTTTCTATGAAGAATACAAGATAGAGTTCTACAATTCTACACCAGCATACCCCCAAGTGAATGGCCTGGCGGAAGCATCAAACAAAGTCGTCTTGGATGGACTAAAGAAAAGATTAGAGAAAGCAAAAGGCAAGTGGGCTGAAGAGCTCCCTCGTGTTTTATGGGCTTACTGTACCACACCTCGTCGATCTACTGGGGAAACACCTTTTTCCTTGGCCTATGGCATGGAAGCAGTAATCCCATTGGAAGTCGACCTCCCTACAATCAGAAGTGAAAATTTTGATCCAGACCTAAATGGAGAAACCATCACCTTGGAGCTCAACCTTGTGGAAGAAAGAAGAGAAAGGGCACTGGTTCACATCGCTTCATACCAGCAAGAGTTATCAAGGAAATACAATAAGACAGTGCATCCAAGACAGTTCAAGATTAGAGATTGGATACTTCGCAAAGTACTGGGAAACACTTTGGTACCCGAAGATGGCAAGTTAGGGCCCAATTGGGAAGGACCATACAAAGTGGTTGGATTAGTAGGAAAATGGGCATACCACTTGGAAGATAAAGACAGCAAAGTCATTCCAAGGCCGTGTAACACTGCCAATCTCAAGTTATTTTATTTTTGGCTTTTCTTCCAAGTATTTGTAGTTTTTTCCTTTCTCAATAAAACAAGCAGTTTCTTTTCAATATAATTGTTTCCTCTATAAAAGATTATTTTAGTGAGTTAGGAAAATTGAAAGCATAATTGGCTGGAATAACCAGCTGTGCACCCTTCCTAAGCCCAGGATAAGGATCCAGGCTGCAGGATGTTTGGCTAGAAAAATCAAACACTTTACTCTAGGTTGGCTGGAAAAACCAACTTAGAGGTTGGCTGGAATAACCAACACCCCTCCTAAGCCCAGGATAAGGATCCAGGCTGCAGGACGTTTGGCTAGAAAAATCAAACACTTTACTCTAGGTTGGCTGGAAAAACCAACTTAGAGGTTGGTTGGAATAACCAACACCCCTCTTAAGCCCAGGATAAGGATCCAAGCTGCAGGACGTTTGGCTAAAAAAACCAAACACTTTACTCTAGGTTGGCTGGAAAAACCAACTTAGAGGTTGGTTGGAATAACCAACAACCCTCCTAAGCCCAGGATAAGGATCCAGGCTATAGGAAGTTTGGCTGGAAAAACCAACACTTAGTCCTCTGCAGCTGAGATAAGGATTCAGGCTGAAGAGTGGTTGGCTGGAAAAACCAACACTTTGTACTCTTCAACCCAGATAAGGATCTAGGCTGAAGAGTGGTTGGCTGGAAAAATCAACACTTATTGTTCTTCAGCCGAGATAATAATCTAGGCTGAAGAGGTTGGCAACTATGGCTTGATAGATTGGAAAGCTAAAGACTGGGATAAAGTATCTCGGCAAGAGAAGGTTATACTTCATTCAGATTACAGTTAGAAAGCAAGTACCAGCATGGAAGTAAACCGAGATAACAGCTGGAACAAAAGAGGATTTCATTAAGTGCAAATTGAATACACAAGGTGGGACCTCAGCCCGATTACAACTTCTTGTACAAAAGCAAAAAGACGAAAATATAGAGATTAAGCAAAAAGGTCATCTATTTCTGCGTCAAGATCAACTCGGAGGCCGGTCTCATCTGGTAGCCTGGTCTCATCTAGTAGTTCAGTTGTCAAATCTTCAACCAGTGGCTCCAACTGAGCTGATTGAACAGCAGGTTCATTAACAACCGGGGTATTGTTTGGCTCAGTCTCTTCTTCGTCATCCTCAGCCTGAAGAAATTGTTGCTGAATGGCAGCAGCGTACTCCGTCATCGAACCCGGGATAAAATACGTAGGAAGGTTGAAGACCTCGGTCTCTGGCCCATGACCGAGCTGTGCCACGGCCGCCCTCCATCCGCATTTAAAGAATAAGTCTTGGGCCGCCTCACATTGCTTAATGTAAAGAGCCTCCCCTTCCTTGAAACCACGGTCCTCCGCATCTTCCAGCTTCTTCTCAAGCTTGGTTATCTCGGTGTTCTTTTTTCCCTCGAGCTTGGCGAGCTCACGCAGATACTTGTCTTTTACCACGGCCGCTGCCTTTTGCTTGTCTGTTTCAGCCGAGCTAACAAGATCGGTCAGACGACCATTCTCGATTTTCAGCTCGGCTATTTGTTTCCTGGCCACTTCTAGTTTGGCCGTTCTTTCATTAGCCTCAGCCATGGCCTGCCTAGTGGTTTTTCGAAGTACCAACACTCGCTTGTGAGCAATATGGTTCTTTTGTATGGCCTACAAAAGGATGGAAAGAAACTTTTTAAGTACGACCGAGCAGAAAGTTGTAAGAATTTGAAAGATAAGCAAGAGAGCTACTTACCAGCACCATGGATTTTGTGGATGAGCGAAGTGCCTTTAGCTCGGTTAGGTGGTCGTGGTGCTCCATGTCAAGTGGAAGGCAAACATTTTTAGCGAGATTGAAGGCCATTAGGTGATCTTTTTCAGAGACCACTGAATCAGTATCCTGTATAGCACGGTTCTGAAAAGTGATCTTTGGAGCCCACTTGGAAGAACTAGCCCGGTCAAAGCGCTCCGATTGTGGACTTCGTGGAGGGCTTGGTGGAGGAATGGTGTCCTCTTCATCAACAAGGCGTGGCTCAATTGTGGAAGTCCGAGCACGCTTGCTTGGACGAGATGAAGAGGGTTGATGGGTCGGTAAGGCCACCATGGTCTCTTGTGGTTGGCTTGCTGGTGGTACCTCGGCTTGGTTTGTTTCGGTTAGAAAGGCCCTCACAGCTCGTTTCTTGGCTATCTCTTGCTCAGCAGTTAGAGGGATCAATCTGATTTGGGGCAAGTTTGGATCCGGTTCAAGAGAGGCTTCCAATAAGAAGTCAGTTACCTTGGTCTTCCGTTTGCCACTATATCGGTAGGTCGGCTGAAAGTCCAATAGCTCGGTCCAACTTTGGTTGGGATATCGCAGGACGGCACGAAGTATATGCAAGTTGGGGTAGCTGTATTGGGACTTGAGGAAGTTCAAATCTACATAAAAGAAGACAACAGTTAGAGTGGTTTAAGATGGGAAAATCGAAGTAAAGAAAGGCGTAGTATGAAACCGAGGTAACTTTACCGGCTACACCCTTGTTCCAATTTATTTTGTCACCAGGGATCTGGGCCTGTTGGTCCTCAAAATTTTCAGATACCCAGAGGAAGTCATCATTATTTACGTCTTTATCTGGGATATCCTTTATTATTTTTTCACGCTGGCGTCTTATTCTTAAATAATAGACCCATCCATCTTCGGCGGAGCCTATAGAATATTGATGGAAGAGCTCGGCTAAACCAAGATTAAGGCCAGCCCGTCGATTTAGCTCGGCAATACCATTTATTATACGGTAAGAATTGGTGGAAAGTTGGGTTGGGCAAAGGTTGGTCTGCCTAAGGAATTCACAGAGAAGAGACTGTACAGGGAATCTTAGTCCGGTCTCTACTATGGACAGCAGGGTAAAGGGAACGAAGCCGTGTTTTCCCCATGGTAGGATATCTAGGCCAGCTAGGGTGAGATGGACATCATTAGGGATGTTATAATCTTTTCGGAATTCGGCCATGGCACCTGGTGAGTTAACTAAAAACCTATACTTTCCCATTTGTGGTTTAAGTTATGAATAAATTAAACTGGAGCGTTAGCTCGGTCGAAGAATGATGCTGAGTAGCTCGGTTGGGCGCTCAAAGCAGTGCCTGGGCAACCTAAGTCTGCAAAGCAAAAAACAAAGGTGTTAAGCACAGATCGTTAGACCGTGCTAAAAGAAATAAAGGCAAGATAAATGGAGTCCTAGCTTGGCTATGTGAGATGCTACGGGTCTTAGCTCGGTTTGAGCAAGGTGTTTGTTAGCCCCGCTGAGCCTCTAGGGGCAGCGTTCTTAGTTCGGTCAAGACTAAGAGGCTGGTTTAGCCCCAAGCTGTAGCTCGGTCATGGTTGAGGCTTTGAAGCGCGCTATTACGCAGACCTAGTACGATTCGATAGCTTAGCTAATTTAATCAAAAGGTGGTTTGACTTGTTAAAACTATTGGAATAGCATGAAGTGTTAGTTCGGTTGGTTAGTCTAGCTAGACTGACATCAGCTACAAACAGCTTCCTAGTTCGGTTACATTGTGATTTTGGATCAGATACAGTGTTCTACAGATTGTTTCATGAATACTAGTGGTTCTTACAAGGTTTTTCCCAGAAAACGCAACGCAAAGCGAAAAATGGAGAAAATGTGTTTTACAAAAACACACAAACAATATATTGTGGATTGTAAAAAAAAAGTGCGAAAATAACAAAAAGAGAACAGATGTAGCTTACCAGGTCGAAGAGGAAGGAACTGGAAAATGAAAATGGCACCAGAAGCAAGAACACGAAGCTTTTTTCAGTTGTAGGTCGAAAAACGAGGATAGCCCAGGAGGAAGAGGGAGAAGAGTGTGAATAGTAAAGTGATGGATTCAAAACCTTAGGGTTTGTTTTGGTGAAAAGCCCAAACTTTGGGCAGGACTATTCAAAAAACACGGAGTACGAAGGCGGTGTGACAGCTGCATTGGGCCAATTAGAGTGTGCCATGTGTCCTTGGAATGAGAAGCAATTTAGTTGCTCGGTTGAAAAACTAAAGTTTTTTAGCTCGGTTGGGAGGCTAAAACTTTTTAGCTCGGCGGGTAGCGGGTAATGGGTAATCCCTATCATGCTATGCAGATGGAATTAATTTATATATATAAATTGGGCCGAGCTGGGTAATGGGCCGTTGTGAGCCACAGTAAGAAGGGCGGAGTAAAAAGGGCCTTGGCGTTAGCCCGGTCCCCAAAAGGCCTTGTTGTTATCCCGGTCCAAGAGAGTGTGACAGACAGCCCGGTCACCACACTCAGAGTTAGCCCGGTCGTGGCATGTTGCGGTTAGCTCGGTCAAAACCTTGCTATTTCTTAACTCAGTCTAAACACACCATGGTTTGTAGAGGAGAAGCCGAGGTAAGAGTAGTGAATGGAAGAAACCGAACTGGCTTTAGTTCGGTCTACTCTGCGGCTTAGCATAGCCATCCTTACCTCGGTTATATTGGGATCCGACCATGGTAAAACCATCTCACTTGGTTTAAGCAGTGAGGGGGGTGTTGAAGGATAAACATTATCTTTCAGGAATGTGATTCCTAGGGGGATTCTACAAGGAGGAGTAAGAGTCCTACTAGGATTATGCCACACGGAACCTATAAAAGCTCACAACATTGCCTATGGAGAGGTAACACAACTTTGATTCTCGAATACACAGAGCTTTTGTCTATTTGTCTATTTTGCTGACTTAGGCATCGGAGAGGTATCCGGTACACACCCGCTGGCTAGCTCACGTTTGTGTTTTCAGGGAGTAAAGCGACGTCGTACGGAGGAGCGCAGACTTGATCAACAGGATTATACGAGAAGAATTATTTCGTGCTCGTACAATGATAATAAGACCCCCCAACTCATCATTCGACCTGATGCTAAAAAATATTTTTCTTATTCATTTTGTCGTTGCGAAACGTTGTTAGAGTTCAAGAGAGAGTTTTTTTCCCAAATGCTCAGAAAATTATGTTTTTGTTGCTAGTTGTTCTAATGGGTTAGTGTGCCTCCTAGATGTATGAAAAAAATTTCATTTAATATAATTTTGTGGAACCCTTTGATCCAAAAATTAAAGATCCTCCCAAAATTGAAGTTCAGAGTTTACCAGTATTGAATGTTTTTCGGGTTTGGCTTTGTTCCTTAAATCAGTGATTATAAGTTGGTGCAAATTGCATATGGAAAATTTAAAAATCCAAGTGTTAAGGTTTATACCATGAGCACAAATTCTTGGAGAAGGAAGAGGACTGGTGACATGTTTCCGGGTAGGATACTGCATTATTATTCCCAAATGGGACCGAGTCCACTTGTTAATGGCGTTCTCCATTGGATGGCATGCAGAGGCAGGGGGATGGAAGAATTGTGATTGTGCCGTTCCAATTGGCGAATGAGATATTTGGGGAAATTATCGTGCCTTCTTTTGATGGACATTGGGCTACCATTTTGGCATTCCAACACTCGATTGCCTTGGTTGTCCAAGATCCAGCTATAACAAAATGGGACATACGGGTTATGAAGGAATATGGTGTTGTGAACTCTTGGACTAAACAGTATAGTTTAGGGAACACAATTGGATTTCCTTTTGGATCCATGAAGAATGGTGAAATTCTTGTTGAAAGAAGAACAGGCAATTTGGTTTCCTATGACCCTAAAACCCAATTTCATAGGGACCTTAAATTGCCACAATGGCCTTATAAAATATTCTTTTACATGGAGAACCTTGCTTTACTTCACAATGAAGGTGAAGAACGTGTTTATTAATTTTCAATAGTTGCTACTTTCTTGGTATATGTTGCATTTCATTCTTAAATCCGCAATTCTATAATTTACTTTCCAATGATGTTTGATTTGTTTAGTCACAATTATTTATAGAAAATTTTCAAAAGATTTGCTTAGTGGACAATGAATTTTTTCCAGTTATAAGAATTCCCTGAATTTTTTTCTTTTGGCAATGTTATGTAGTAAATTGTTGTAAACAATTATGCAAATGTGAAATATTATCTTTGGAGGGACATATATCTTGATTCTCGAGCAGTGTTCAAATTTTCAACTACTGAATTTGGAAAAAGAATAATAATACTATTTACTGAAGTAAAAAAAATAATTAGTGACAGTAATATCTAATGTGTTTCCTTTGATTTAGTAGTCGTATTGATCAATTGATTATGCGAATTATTTGGTCTTTTTTTTATTTTTCCTTTTTTTTAAGGGTAAATTACACTTAGCCCTCTTTCTGTTTAGCCACTTCCCCACTTTGGCCTTTCAAATTTATTTTTTTTCCTACTTTAGCCCATTATGTTTCAAGTTTTTCCCACTTTATTCTAAAGCTAATTTTTGTTAAAAATTAAACAAAAAAAGACATATTATCAGTTACATGACATAAACATATTTTATTATATATGACTTATACTTCTAACATAAACTTAAATTCTAATATAATAATATATTTTTTATGTTATGTGACCGTTATCGTAGCATTTTCTGTTTAATTTTGAACAAAAGTTAGCCTTAGAAATAAAGTGGAAAAAACTTGAAACATGAAAGGCCAAAGTGGGAAAAAAATAAATTTGAAGGGTCAAAGTAAGAAAGTGGCCAAACATAAAAAGGGCAAAGTGTAATTTACCTATTTTTTTAAACACGGTTTTCGAGACTTGTAACTGTTGATTTTAGAGGCTTAAAGAGAAGTTTATTTACTTTTGTGATATGTAACAGAAGTCCTTATATCAGCATAGTTTGTCCTAGTTGTAATGAGGAATTGTTGGGAATTCTTTTTCTTAATTCAATCAGATGCTCTTGAATGAATTAAAAATGATTTTAATAAGTTTAAAACATGTTTTCACTATTGTGGATGAACCATTTACTTCATATAAAGGATGTTTGTATTAAATTAGTACAAAGTTTAGGTTTAGATACATGTTTGAACCGTGAAGCACCAACATATCCAACCATAAAAAAAGGCTTCAAAAATAGAGGAGTTATATTTATTTCTATAGCTAGGGATGTGTGTTGAACTGTATATTTGGCTAAGGTATCTGTAATAAAATTAGCATCTCAGTATACAAAATGAAGCTATGAGGCTTTGAACCCTTGCGCTAGAACTAGGCTGTCCAGAAGAAGCTGCTCTGACTTGCAATGACGAACTTACTTCCTATGAAAAGCATTAAAAACCATAATGTAATCAGTTTCTACAGTGAGTTGAAGTATCCCTCTGGCCCTAGCACATAAAAGGCCCTCGCGAACTACCCATCTAGCAGACTAATAGTGAGCAAGTGATTATGTTTGAGTAGCGAAAATTTTGACTTTAAGTAACATTTTAAGTTTCCAAATACTATTCCAAACAATTATGAGTTGACTTAAAAGAAAAACAAATATGACTTGAAATAAGCCATTATATATATTTACAATAACAAAATAAATAAATAGAAAAAATTGTAGGTGAATTGATAACCCACTTCCAAAAATTGAATTGAAATTAAAGAACAAAATATTTTTTCACTATCTTGAAAGTAATTGAGAAGTTTATGTTCAATTCTAGATGGTTCGCTTCTTTTAATTGGATCATTTTTACTTTAAATTTATGTTCAATTTTTTACAAATATGTTGAGTATGCTTGGTATTTATTATATGTAAAAAGTTTATAATTAGAAAGCAGAAGTCAAAAATACTTATTCCTAACTTTAGATACTCAATTTTTTAATTTTTTTTTCTCTTATACCTTATTTAAGCTAATGGGGGTGCTTGTTTTAGCTTTTCAAAGCTAACTTATGGCTTTTAGTTTTGAAAAAGTTATTTTGGACTGTTTGGTTAAAACTTATTTCAAACAGCTTCTGATTCTAACAGCTACACCAAACGGGGCCATATCTATCTATTAACAAGAGGTAGACATTGACCGGGCTAGACCAAGTTCGCACTATCTATTAAGAGACTTGGTGTTTACTCAAGTCCACTTGACCCAAACATCGGATTTATATAATAATCTCAAGTCCTTAAGAAAAATATAAATTTCTATATCCATCCACTTAATACATATATATATATATATATAGGTATTTCTTTTTTTCTTTTTCAAAGAAAGTATGGTGGGGAAAATTGCTATCATTTATGCATATCCAAGCCCAAACAACAATGGAGTAACCAAGCTACCTATTAAAGAAAAGGGGACTTACAGCTGATCCTATTGAGAAGACTTATTTACCTACAAGTCAAGCTCTCTTTTTTTTTTCACCTATTAATATTCCTAAAATACCTTTCCTTTACTTTTTTTCATTCCTATTATCAACACTCTCCTCCTCCACCAACAACCACCACTAGTCACTGGCGACCACCTCTGGTGATCACCTCCAGCATCGGCGACCACGTTCGGTGACCATCTCTGGTTGCCGGCGATCACCTCCAGTCACCATCTCTGAACACCATTGGACGTCCGGCGAGTATCTTTAGTTGCCGTCTCTGAAAATATTTTTCCAGCGAGCACCTCTGGTGATACTTTGTTTTTTGCAATTCCCTTACCATTTTTACAGCTAAAACAACTTTCATCTCCATTACATCACTAACTCCCACCACTTTGATATGATATGACAAGAGAAATGAGAAATGAGGAGAAAAGTTTAGCAGTGATAAATTTATCAGTATTTACCAGACCATTTTAATCAACAATTCTCTCTTATTTTGAGACGCACCCATTCATTTATTTATTCACACAACAAGAGAAAGTAAATAAGGGAGGAGAAAAAAATTATCAATGTTAAATTTATCAAGCATAAATATTAACAGTGATAAATTTATCACTAATAAATAACCAAACCATTTAATCAGTACTCTTTTACACTCTCACACTCATACTCACATACATACAATTTCACTTACATATTTATTCATAAACACATTCACATATTTACACACACACAACAAGCATAAGACTGATAAATTTATCGTTGTATATTTATCCAGATTTTACAAGCAATGGATTTAGTTTAACTAGATCTTCATCAAAAAATTCATGGAGATCTATCACACAATATAGAAAAATAGAAGGGGAGAGAGAGAGAGAGCTGACTTCACTAGAAAGAGCTCCAGCCTTCACTAGAAAAAGCTCCAGCAACCATGTTATGGCTTCATCTTGACAGTGAAGATGGCTATAGTACTAGATTGACATTGTACCAAGGTCATAATTATTTCCATGATTCAAGGGATTTGTCTCTAAGGTACAATGATTATAGCCTAGGAGGTATGATGGCTGGCCATGTGCTCAAGATTTCGGGGATTTTCCTATTTATTTTGTGTACAAAATCCATAGATATTGTATACAAAAAGATTTGATGAATAAGAGGTACAAATATATATATATACAATGGTCTAACTTGGGGTCAATTTGTGATTTAAGTAAAATATGAGGGCTAAGGCCTTAATTTATGAATCGGAACATTTATTTTAGAGTAAAATTTAACTAAGTTAGGTTAGAGAATCTAATTCGGTTTGAATTTCTTGTTTCGAATAAAAAGGCTATCAACTGACGAGCGTGATAAAAAACTGAAAAAATCTAGGGTTTTTAAGTGGTAATTCTACGTTTATGGAGTCAATTAATTAGTATTAGGGTATTAGAATGATTTCTAAGTTATCAAAATTAATCAGGGTTTGCGAGTTTTCAGTTGGTGCATGTATTTTGATCCCAGGGTTAAAATTGAAATTAATTAAGAAATTGAGCGATTTCAAAGAAATAATTTAAAAGTAGGGGACTTAATAGGGTTTACAATAATTAGGGGTCTCACAGTCTCTGAAAATATTTTTCCAGCGAACACCTCTGGTGATATTTTGGTTTTTGCAATTCCCTGACCATTTTTACAACTAAAACAACTTTCATCTCCATTACATCACTAACTCCCACCACTTTGATATGATATGACAAGAGAAATGAGAAATGAGGAGAAAAGTTTAGCAGTGATAAATTTATTAGTATTTACCAGACCATTTTAATAAACAATTCTCTCTTATTTTGAGACACACCCATTCATTTATTTATTCACAAAAACAAAGTTATACACTTACACAACAAGAGAAAGTAAATAAGAGAGGAGAAAAAAATTATGAATGTTAAATTTGTCAAGAATAAATATTAACAATGATAAATTTATCACTAATAAATAACCAAACCATTTAATCAGTACTCTTTTACACTCTCACACTCATACTCACATACATACAATTTCACTTACATATTTATTCATAAACACATTCACATATTTACACACACACAACAAGCATAAGACTGATAAATTTATCGTTGTATATTTATCCAGATTTTACAAGCAATGGATTTAGTTTAACTAGATCTTCATCAAAAAATTCATGGAGATCTATCACACAATATAGAAAAATAGAAGGGGAGAGAGAGAGAGAGCTGACTTCACTAGAAAGAGCTCCAGCCTTCACTAGAAAAAGCTCCAGCAACCATGTTATGGCTTCATCTTGACAGTGAAGATGGCTATAGTACTAGATTGACATTGTAAATGGTCATATCTGAACAATGACGTGTAGATCGGTGATGATAGAGGTGGTTGGCAAACGGTAGTAGTAGATTGATAATGGTAGCATGTAGATCAAAGCTTTTATAGTATAGATTGGCAATGATGAAGTGTAGATAAAAAAAATGGTGGAAATCGTTAGTGAACGATGGCGGGAATCAAACAATGAGGTGGTGGCGGCAATGGCGAGTAAACAACGGCGATAGTGGTATCGAGTAGTCAGCGACAAAAGTATGAGTGATTGCAACAGTGACCAACGATAGATGGTGATGGTGGCAATGCATGGTGGTGGTGTGACATTTAAAAAATGGCAGAAAGATGAGAGAGAAAGTAAAAGAGATCTCTGCAAAAATAATAAGAGAGAATAGAAGAGAAGATATTTAATGAGGGCATTATAGACATTTAAAGACTTAGTGATGCATATGAAAAGTCTCTAAGACCTAGTAATAAGCTCATAAAGTAAGACCTACTAGTAATATCCCTGAAGAAAAAAGTGAAAATTGTTATATTGTTGGAGTAATATCCCTAAAGTAATCTTTTCATATACTTTGATCTTACCCAAGCAAATAAGTGTTCAAATCTAGATTGTACTAAATATAAGTATTTTATTAGCAGGTCAGACTGAATTGAACTAAACGATCTAAATCCAAGCTTATCGTAAAATTAGGCATGGGTTTGCCTCCAGTCCACCATCTGGACTGGAGGATCCAAACCGACTTATTAAGCCCACTTTTGAATTCCTTTTCGATAATTCGAACCGTTCATATTTTAGGATTTGTTAAGTACATTATCCCTATAAAAATCACGTCGATCGAACAACGGATACTATGTATTCAGATCACTTTTTATGAACAATTAATTTTCTAGCCGTCCATTTTTTTTCCAAATAAAAGTGACTAAATACATAACATCCGTTATCCGATCAACGTGATTTTTTACAAGAATAATATACTCAACAAATCCTAAAATGTGAACGTTTTCGGATTACTGAAAAGGGACCCAAAAGTGGATCCAATGGGCCGAACTGAACCGAACTGTCCCAGATTTGGATTGGAGACCGTTCAGATCCTAAAATTAAACGGGCCTTAAAAACAAGCCTAGTTCGGATTTATGGGCCAAAACACAAATTCTAAGTCCTAAAAATATAGGGTTAAGTTGGGCGGGCTACTAGGTCAAGTCGATGTTCATTTACGCTAAGGTCCATTTTGGCAACCAAAAAAAAAAAAAAGTCAACTCTTTTTTTGAATTTTTTTGTTTTTAGTATTTTTTTTTTCAAAATCATGTCAAATTTTTTTTACTTTTTCGGTTCGCCTTGTCCAGACGAATCTAAAAAATATTTTTTTTTTGGAAAAAATTCTAAAAAAAATCACTAAAAACAAAAATAAGCCAAAACTTTGTATTTGTTATCAGCTTATTGATTGACACTAACTAACACAAAATGAAGGATACTCTAATAACATTTAAGTAGAAATTATACTTAAAATAATTTGACATAAATTCTAAAGTTAAAATAAATTATAAAACAAATTGTGCAAAAAAATGTAATGAATAAAATTAATATAATTAGAATTAAAACGACTATACAGAAGCAAGAATCAAATTGTAGGGATGGTAAATGTAATTTGTTATAATTTTTAAAATAAATTAGACTTTCCTTCTTTTATGTTTGACTGTTTTCTTATTTTAGCATTTAATTTTATTTTTTTTTTAACTTTTTGAGTTTTAGATTTTTTTTAATTTACTTCATAGACTAGCTTTTATTCAAAATCAAAATAACATATTGACGTGACACAAAAATATTTTATTATATATAAGTCATTATATATAAGTCAGATCTCTTATACAAATCCAAATCCCTATATAATAATATTTTTTTTCTTTATGTTATATAACAATTGATTAATGTGACATTTTCATACTAAGGCCCTGTTTGGAATATAATTTTTTTGGTTAAAATAGCTAATAAAGACAAAACAGGTTAAAATAATTAATAAAACAAAAAGTTACATCTAGACACAATTATTTCAATTTTTTTCTCACAACTATTAAATCAACTAAAAAAAAGTTAAAATCATTCCAAATACAACTTTAGCCAGGTAAAAATAATCAAATAATCAAAAATAATCAAAAAGCTAATTAAAATAGTTAAAGCTAATTAAAATAGTTAAATTATCAAAGGAATCCTAATTTTAAGCAATAATTAAAAATCACAGCCAAAAATAAAATAAAAATTCAAAAATCAAAATAAAAAAATGACGAAGCATAGAGGGTAACATAGAGGGTTCCTCTGCCTAAAACCCTAAAAACTGCACAAAAGAAGAAGAAGCAATGTCGGACTGCATACCTCGAGAATTGTTGATCGATATCCTCACGAGGCTACCTGCAGAGACTCTCGTCCGATTCACACTGGTTTGCAAGTCATGGTACTCTCTCATTACAAGCCCTAGTTTCATCTCTCACCACCTCAATCGAACCATTTCAAACCCTAACAGTACTCACCTTCTACTTCGCTACTGCACTGAAGATCCCATCCAACAAGAACACTACTCGCTACGCTGCGACGATCCCATCAACAACACATTCAAAGAGTACGCAAAGCTCAATTTTCCATTCACTTGCATAGACCCTCCTTTTGGGCTTGTTGGTAGCTGTAATGGGTTGATTTGCATTTCTGATGATCAGGCCTGTTATAACCATGAAATGTTTTTGTGGAATCCATTGATTAGGAAGTCTGTGTCGATTCCATACCCTAATGTCAGGTTTAGGTCACACGGCTCTTTTATGCATTCTTTAGGGTTTGGCTTTGATTCAGTATCTAATGACTTTAAAGTTGTTAGAATTGTGCATATTGGATTGGATTGTAACAGAGTTCCACCTGAGGTCGAGCTTTACACTCTAAAAACTGGAATTTGGAGCAACATTAGTGATAAAGCTCTTCCGTATATTGTTGTAGAGCGATCGCGACAGGCTTATATCAATGGGGTTTCACATTGGGTTGCTCACACTCCAAGGTATGGTCATGGTGGGATTTTTCGAAATTTGATTGTGTCATTCAACATGAACGATGAGGTGTTTGGGGAGATTTCATTTCCGGAGGGTATAGCTGGTGAGGACAAATGGATGCAAAAGATGAGCCTTCTTGTGTTTGGTGAAACCCTTTGTCTGATCCAGCATTGTAAATCTTACGGTGAACCCCCCCATTGTTCGATATGGATGATGAAACAGTATGGTGTGGCAGATTCTTGGGTTAGGCAAATTAAAATTGATCTTTCTGGAGGATTTTTTAGGAAGCCAATTGGGATGAGAAAGAATGGTGAAGTTCTTCTGGGGACGAGGGAGGGATATTTGGTTTCTTATGACCCTGAGAGCAAACGAATTATATATCTTGGTGTCCAAGGTACTATAGATAGCGATTGTTGGTATTCATTTGATGTGGATACTTACATGGAGAGCCTAGTCTTGCTTGATAAAGGGGCAGATTTTTGTGATGAGGTTATAAGCGATCGGTTCTGTGCGAAGAGAGTGAAGCGGACTGATAGAACCCAGGATCTGTTATAAAAATCAAAGAAGAACGAGTGCAGGCAAGATGTACCTTTTGCACCTTATTAGAATATTCATTATTGCTTAGGTTTATGCTTGTTAAATGCATTATATTGATAGCTCTAAGTAACTTCCATTTCAATCCTAGTATGTATGTCTTTTGAGAATGCCTTGAATACTGAAAAGTTCAGCCTATGCCATTATCTCTTTCTGGAGTTAATTTTAGTTGTATTGTCTAACAGTATCTTGGTTTGTATATTTGAAAATTAGTTATGTGAGCATGATATTTGCCAAATATCTTCTTTAATCCTTAGTTTGGAGATTTCCTTATCACCATTTGTGTGGTTGCTAAGAAGAATTGCAGAAAACTGGACAAAATATGGACCTTTGGAATTAAAATTAGGGTATTTTGGAATCAGAGCATTGATTGTTGAGTTAACCCTTACCTCCATCTATTGCCCTCTCTCTTCTGCACCTCCTTCACCCCTTCACTGATTCTTGTTTATAAACTTTGTAACAAATTAGCACTTGATTTCCTCTAGTGCCCCCAGTAACCAAAAATTATGAGGAACTACGCAAGTACATGAAATTCAAGAGAGAAGCATTCCCTGGTTTGTTCAAGGCTTATTCTAGGATATTGTGTAGTAAGATCGGGATGTTAGTATGGTGTGTGCTTCATTGCTAACCATCACCATCTAGCTCAAATACGCTGTGTTGCAAAGACATTATTAGTTCTTCATAATTGATAAAAATGGTGTTGTTGTCATTTCTCCACTGTGTTTGGAGAGTTAATAGTGTCGAAGAGTGCATGATCACTAGGTGGAGGGTGGAGTCCAGGGTGTAGCCGTGACGATAAAACAGTTGCTGGAAACAAAGTGAAAAGATTAGGTTCTATCTTTGTCCATTTTGAACTACTTTTACATTGTATATACAGTTATGTTGCATGGAGGTGTTACTAAATTGATTCAATCGGAGTAATTTTGTAATGTAGGCCAATTGCTATTTCCATTTAAAATTTTGATGACATCATCCTTTTTTATGTCTTATGCGATTTTAAACAATAAAAAAGTAGGATGTAAGTATGTCAAACTAGAGGCTTAACTGTATTTATTTCAATTGTCAAAGGAAGTCAGTATAATTTACCCAAAAGCTATTGCCAAAAATGCAACAAATAGACATCTTTACACTTACTTCAGTTATTTTGGCTTATGTACAATCTGGATGTTACTTGACCAAAGACAAGGGTGTATTTTGTTGAACTCATGGGTTGGTTTTTTTTGCTTTTTTCCGGTTCTTCACTGCCAACAGTTAATTTAACATTCAATTTCACTCTTTACCCTTCCCTGCCTTTCCACAAGATGTGATTAGTGAAGAATGAATTTTCCAGTTAAAAGAATCCCCTGAAATTTTTCCATTTCATGAATACTATGTAGTAAAGTGTTCTAAACAATTGTGCAAAGGTCAAATATATCTTTGGAGGGACAAGTTCAGATTTTTCAGGTCCTGAATTTGGAAATGAATAATAATGCTATATATTCAAGTATTATTACCTACCACATTAATTATAATAAGAATAAGAAAATAGCGAATTTATATGACAGTAATATCTTACGTCTATCTTTTGATTTAGTAATCAGCTGGCAGAAGACGAGACTTGTGATTTTTGTTCTTCTTCTCTCTTTGTTTACTTTTTATATACATATTCTGTTTTTGAGACTTGTTTAGCTGTTGATTTTAGAGGCTGAAAGAGAAGCTCATTTATTTTTGTGATATGCAATACAATAGAAGGAAATTCCTTATATCAACATGGTTTGTCCTAGTTGCAATAGGGTGGCACAGGTGTCTGATGACGAATTGTTGGGGAATTCCCTTTCTTAACTCAATCAGATGCTCTTGAACGACTTAAAAAAATGATTTTAATAAGTTTATGAAATGTTTTTACTATTGCAGATGAACCATTCACTTATCTTCTGTCTTTTCTTTTTTTTGAAAAAGTTTCAACTGTGTTGGCAGCTGCTTGCTCTTGCTGAATATGTGTTTGTTCAGTTAGCTTGGATGTGAGTAACAAATTTCTGTTAAAAAATGGATCAATTGTTAAAAATTGGACCAATTTGACACAAGATCAAAAATTAAAGGACAAATGTATTGCATGTGAAATAATAAGGATCAAATTGAAATCAAGGGGAAATTAGGTTAAATTAGCCCACTTGCTTTTTATGGTTTTTGTGTGAGGACTAATTAGGGATGGATTTATTGGAAACCGATGGTACACACCCTCCAAGGGTATGCACCATATGTACCTGCCACAATTGACATAATTTTATCATAAAATGTGTAATTTCGCCACAAATTAACATTAGAAATCTTCAAAATCTTGTGGTTCATATAACAAAAAATTGCGACTTAATTATGATATTTTTTATTATGTCAATTTGTGGTGAGATTATATATTTTGTGATTGAAACAAAATTTTGTGATAAAATTATGTCAATTTAAGATCGGTTGCATATGGTGGTACACACCGTTCGAGGGGCGTGTACCATAGGATTTTCTTGGATTTAATATTTATAACCCTCTTTGGTTATATTTTATTGATGGCTCTTTCGGATCTTGTTTAGGTACTGTTATTGTTTTTATTAATATAATGTTTCCCATGTCCTAAAAAAAAACCTTCTTTGGTTGTTTCCTTTCACTACTCCTTTGATAACTTGACTCTTTTTAGTGATTTTTTGATTTGTGGTCTATGAGGTAGAAAGGGTTAGTGTGTTTGGAATAAATTTTTTAGTTAAATAAAAAGTTCTGAGGAAAAAAAAGTGATAGAATGATGTGTATGATGTGATATTTTAATTTTTTAAAATAAAAAGTTGGCTATCAAACAGGATGCAAACGTTTTTAGTTTGAGTTTGACTTTGTAATTATTTTAGTCTGGCTTAAAAAATGTCATTTTGGGATGAATTTATTATTTTTTTTGTAATTTTGTAAGAGAAAAAGTGAAATGATTATGATTTGAATGTGATATTTTATCTTATTAATTTTTTAGTTTATTTTATCTTCTAGTGAATTAAATTAATCCCAATCATCTTGTGAAATGAAGCCTCACAAGTAGCAATTTTGGAAGGGTCAATTCATCTATTGCCACCCATGCTCATGATTCATTATCGCATCTCCGTTGTCACTACTTTCTTAATTTTGTATTGTGTTTTCGCCACCTAGTCAGCTCCAAAATTATCAAGAACTTTTTTCTTCGTCCTACTCAAATCATTAGTAATTCGGTTGTCTAGTTCTAAGTACTTCATATTAGTAAGAATTAAGGCCGCCGTTACGTGCTGCTTTTCAAGTTCTTGATATCATTGTCTCCACCCATGACATTGTTGTTTAACACTTATTGAACACTCACATGCCTCCATGCATATTCCACTAAGCCCAATTGATACGTCTTCGTAGTTTACGGTTAGAACACAAACAGTGTATAATAATCACATAGTAACGCGTACACAAGACAACCATTTTTCAGCCGAGTCAATTAAATTTTGTACAAGTGTTAAAGGTTATGCTCCTTTTATAGTTGTCATAACAAATATTGTTACAGGCTGTAGGGAGACAATGCATATTCAAGGAAAATATTTCACAAACATTTATCAGATGAGGGGCATTATTATTATTATGAAACCAACACTAATTTTTGCATCTTTGTCCCTCATAGCTGTCTAATACTTCATATAAGCATGCCTTCGTACCATGAACAAAGTTCCCATGCATGATTAAATGGCAGAAAACTATAATTGAATAGATTAATGATTCATCCACACAATTTTATTTGCCTGAATCTGCCCGAATGAGACTCTTTTGGAAATTCTTACCGGTAAGAGTCTCAATTGTGTGCATTCGGGCTGTAAAAATTGTGTGAACGTAGCGGTACTGAATTGAATAAGTGTTAGAAATTGGACGCCCATGTGGCCTGACCCTTCTTCTTTGAACCTTATCCAAATAAGTTTGAATTTGAATTCAAAATCTATTTGGATAACAACTCAGGATATCTATATCTATCATATCAACTGATATGGATAAATGATATAGATATCTTATATATCTGATATAACTGATATGGATAGATTGATTATTATCCAATATATCTGATATAATATGGGATATGGGTGATTAAGAAAAAAACAACGTATGTCGTATGTTTTACTGATATATTGACTCTCTCCCAAAAATACAACGATCAAGAGCCATTTTGCACCGTGACTTGTGGGGGTGATATTCATTCTATAATATCACTCCATTGCTGGGTTGATTGATCAGATTCAGGAAGCACGTGATTTACCCACGAGATCCTTCAATTCAGACTCTACAAACAAAATGTTTGACCATAATTTTTCATCCGCTGCGTTTACCTTTGATTTATATTGGTATCAGAGCATCAATGGGTATTTTCATGTTTTCTGTAATCATGTGTATATTTTATATATATATATATATATATATGTACATATTATATACATGAATGTTTATAAAGGAGGAAAATTTCAACTCCCATTAGATTGAGAGTGTGGTACACCTCATTTTTATGTTCATTAAATGTGATTTTTGACGCCATAAATGTTTTTGTTGTGAAAAATGGAGTTCGGGAGTACCGAAATCGGGCCAGAAAACACCTTAGAAGGCGGCGGGTGTGCCTCACGCTCCAGATGATGCCGTTAGCGGCGGACACGCGCTCTCACGCGCCTCCGTATGCCCTCGTAACAAGCCCGCAGGGGGAACCTCGCTACAGTTCGGACTCTCGATTTGTGTCACGGTTCTTAATCTGAACCAAAGAGTCCAAATCTGGCAAATCGTTTGAGAAAACAGATTTTTTTGAAAAAGTAGTGCCAAACATGGACTGCTTTGCCAGATACAGAGTCGCCACCTAAATATTTTAAAATGGGGGAATTTAGGAAACCCTGACTCGGTGCCGAAGGCCACATGTCCGTCATCACCGGAGTTGTCTCGGCTCGGGAGCTTGGGTACGATCGGGGAAAGTCAGCTATGAGCACCCCCTTTCGCCCAGTCCGAAGACCGGCCTCTACTAACCATGATATCCGATTTGGAAAACGTTATGTGTTCTTATTCCATTTATTAGCCTAGAATTACTATGTTATGCGCGCAGCAAACAAGTATAGACTAGATTGCCTAATTTGGAAATAAGCATTGCATATCCGTTCAGTTTTGAAAAAGTGCTTTGGAATTTGCTACTCGTAAGTAGGCTGAATATTTATTTCTAATTTTATGTGTGTTTATTAGTTATTTAAAATTCCAGAAAATATCAGAAAATTTCAGAAAATTTCAGAAGTGATATAGTTTCTGTTATGGCATAATTTGAATATTACATACAATATATTGTTATTTTTTGCCTAGAGTTTCTAATATGTTGTAATTAGAATAGCATGATTAATTGTTATTGGTTTAAATTCCATTATTAATTGTGACATAGCATGAGTTGGTTGTGAATCTACATTATGATACTATTGTATGGAATTAGAATTTTTTATCATGCTTTTAGACATGCCATAGTTAGTGGGAGGTTATTCGGTTGAGAGAAATCTTTGTAGATTAACTCCCAAAAACTAATATTTTGCGCATAAATTTAATTAAATTTTGGATAATTGTCACCTGTGGCGCACGAGATGATTACGAGCATAGCGGATTTTCGATCTTGCGACTTGTGTAATATTGTCACTATTTAATTTAGATTTTTGTAGCAAAATTATATTATGCTAATCAAATTAATCCCAATGCGAATTTCTCTCTAAATTGACTTAGCTTATGGAAGTTAATTGATTGACCTAGACTTAGTAAAGATATTCAAATGTGAACAATGTAATCCTATTCTTTAGATGAGCAAAAGTCTTGGAGACTTCAGGTCAGACCTTAATTGAGCCAAAGTAAGGAAACATGACTCAAAGTCGCCGTGGTTTTGTTGCCTTGTTTGGCACAATAAAAACTAATGTGTGCGCTATGGTTAGCGGCATGCTACGTAGTTTTGGTTGGCAAGTTTTAGAGTTATGAAATTAGTAAGCCTACAATAGATCTGTATATGATCTTGACTATTGAGCTGTGCGGATTGATTTTGTAATTTGACTTGTAAATAATGTTACATCATTGGATGAAGTAACATTCAAGAGTCACGTCATCCAAGAAATGTGAGCTTAAATACATTAGTCATTAAGTGTAAGACAAGTAGCCAGTATGAGAAGTGTTTTGCTCTCTACCCAATTATTGGGAGTGGATGGAGCAAAAAATTTCATGCACTATAATAGTGTGCGTTGAAATATCACGTGAAGTTAAAAGATTAGCGCTTAGAAGCTGCAAAATCTATTAACACTAAGTGAAAAGATTAGCGCTTAGAAGCTGCAAAATCTATTAATACTAAGTGAAAAGATTAACACTTAAAAGCTGCAAAATCTATTAACACTAAGTGAAAATATTAGCGCTTAGTGGCTGCAAAATCTATTAGCATTGCCGACTTGTCTTAGTCTAGACACTTATTGTTTCCACACTTGAGTGTGAGACATGAGAAGGGGTTTCTTTGTATGATTCCTTAGCTAGGCTAACGTTTTTTAATAACGTTTACCACTAAGCGCAAACGTTGCGGCATAGTAATGAAAAGGCCAAGGCTGACAAGGTTGTTATGACTCTAAGAATTTGACGCATCACTTGTAAGAGCATTGTGTTGAATTAGACTCTTTAGCCTAATTCGCCCTTAAGTTACTTCAGGAGCTGTCATAGTTGATAGCTTATTCTCTCATTCTTGTGGATAGTAGAATTAATTGCAAGTAACTATGAAGCGAGAAATAGATATGGCAAGAGGAGTATCGTCATCTTTCAATTAGATGCAGTAAAGTGTATGGAGAATAAAATTGACTTGAAGGTGCAGAGGATTAGCACTTACTAGTTAAATTTGTGACTTAGGCGCACTTGATATCTCCATGACATCCTTTTATGATCTAGTGAATATGAATTAGTCGTGAGTCATTACCTAGTTGGGCCTAAACCTTTAAAACTTGTCTTCGAGAACTCACACATTAAGATGATTGGAATTAGTTTATGACATTGGTCATGAACCAGTGGCTTATTATACTTAATCACATTAATGAGATGATGACACGATGGTTTGAGTAGGCCTTCTCAGGCCCATTCGCTTCTGACATCCTGCTCTCATGTGAATGTGTAACTTTGTTCGCAATGGGTGTGCACAAGTAAGTAGGAAAGCCGTAGAAGGTCATTTGTTTTGGAGCATTTAGTCCACTATGATATTTGTGAATAAATATGTGTAAGGGTATGATAGCTAAGCCTCAATCTCGACACATTTACAGATTACGATACGCATCTGAGTCAAGACTATTTGATCTCCCATAAGTCAAAAGTTTTGAGATGATTTTTGACATTGCACATATGAGGTTAAGATCAATTAGATAACAGCTTTCGTGTTTTTAGTTTTGACCAAAGTGGCGAGTATCTATTTGAGTTATTTTAGAAAACTCTGTGAAGAGAAATGGATGCTTAGAAAATTGATTTTTCCTAATACTCAACAACACAATGGTGTAGTAGAGATAAGGAATTAAGTATTGTTAATGTTAGGTGGATGATGGCGCAAAAATGTTTCCTAATTAGGAATTGCACTTTAGTTTGTTGCCTATATCCCTAACTCTTCATATCAAAGTTTACACTCCATTTATGTAATGGGTTAGTGGAGAACCATCTATGGGCGATTTGTAACCATTAAGCAGCTTATCTTTATTTTTACTTCTCATAAGGTTGTCAAGTTAAGACCTAGAGTTCTATGGCGCATTATTGTATGCTGTCTTGTAAACACATAGGGTCATGAGGCGCATTATTGTATGCTGTCATGTGCACCCTCCGGGTCATGTGCATATAGGTAAGCAGCTTTGTGGGAGTGTAACTAAGTCACATAAATTTTTATTAGTAAAGGTGACGTGAATAGAGTTTTTTTTGGAACTCTATAAGATAAAGAATTCTAAGCATAGCGCTCTATGTAGCCTAGTTGAGAATGGAAAGAAATTTTCAATGTCCTAGGGACAGTGTGAGCGATGTGCCTACTAATGGATTATTCCATTAGAGAAGAATACTCTACATTCTTAGTTGCGTGATAGCAAATATGAAAATTTTCCACGTCATCACTAGGTGATTGAGAGGGAAACATTCATGATTGCTCCGCAAGATGATAAAGAGCCCAGGATAATGACAAAGGTTCTAGTCTCCTGTTTTTAGAAAGTGGATTAATATTGCGCAGTTTAAGACAAAGTCTTTGAGGATTACCCATTTCTATAATTTGGTTGACTTTCCATTACGACGCAAAACTGTTCTAAAGTTATGCGTAATTTGGATAGTCATTGTTAAGGCATAAGGCTCGCTAGATACCGAAAAGTCACACCATTGAGAAAAGTGTAGACCATAAGAAGACTTCCTCCTGGAGAGTGAGGTTATTTCGACTTTGGCTATGATTGACATAAGTTCGGAACATTGATTTGTGGACATTGTGACCCAACTTCTCGTTAGAGAATTGGATAAGTAGATCCATAGGGATTTACCTTATGCTTTTATGGTAAAAATAAAGGAGCGCAAAAAGGTTGCTAGTTCCAATAAATCTTTTACAGCCTAAAACAGTTATCCACATAGTGGTTCTTAGATTTCGTCAAGCCATGATAGGCCAACAATGATCGATGAAGACCACTGAGGCATGATCAATGGTCCAAAAGAAGTTTTTCCTTACTTAGTCATTATGAGCCAGGAATTTATAAGGTTGAGCCAGGAATTTATAAGGTTGTCCCCACCTAGGGTGGGCAGTCCTCTATTTTAGATATGACGGACATGGGTGATGTAATTTATATGCTCGGATGTACGATCCTTAGGGATTATTTTGGAAAAATTCTCGGTTTGTCTTCGATGAGTTACATAAGAAATATCCTAGAATGATTCTAGATGCAAAATTGCAAACCCATTGACTTACCTATCGGTAAAAGCCAGAGCCTTAGCTATTGAGTGAATTCTCGAATTGTCTTTGGGAGAAACAGATGACCTATATTCCTTGATCTTTTCTTTGTTGTGAGAGCCTAAAGTACGCTATGTAGGTGTATTCGGCATGATAAGTGTTATCTTTGGTAAATGGTCAACTGAGTTGTTTAGACATTGACCTTGCTCATTAGACTGTGGATAGAATGCTTTACTAGTAGTATATTAATTTGCTCCTTGTAAGATTCAATGCACTAGTTGGGCGCATCAAGAATGAACGCAAATTGGTCACCAAAATATCTTTAGAGAGGTTATTGCGCAAGAGGTAGTGATCTTAAATCACTTCATGTGAAGCGCACATGGTGGATTCTGTTGTATATACTTATCGCAAGAGGTGCTGATAAGGCTTATGTTTGGAATCTAGAATTGTGATCTTGAATCACTTCATGTGAGGCGCACATGGTGGATTCCGTTGTATATACTTATCGCAAGAGGTGCTGATAAGGCTTATGTTTGGAATCTAGAATTGCGCAAGCTGTGGTCAATTTTTTTTAAAATTGATCACTTATTTTGAGATGATGGGATGTTGACACTATTATGGTTTGTGTCATAATGATTAGCAGATGATGATGTCAACAGGCAAGATTGGCTCACTCACACGAGTAATCGCCCTTGGCGCTTGGGAGCGAGCAAGGATGAGACTAGTGGTTTATTTTTATTTGGAGCCAAGAGAGGCTTAAATAATCCACTATGCATGTCGCCTTAGTTACAACCAAGATGAGGTTGTGTTAAGGACCAAACATGGATGTTAGTACTCACTTTCCATGTTGTGCCTGTTATGATTAGCCAGATGCGAGATCTTATTTGGCACCTGAAAGGCGAGCAAATAGAGAATTCGGGTTAGGCGCTAGAAAGCGACTAGACTAATATCTGTACGGTGTATCGAGGATGGCATCACTCTTTTGAAAGAGTTACTCCATCGTAACATGTATTCATACTATATGTCCTTGGCGACTGAGTAATGAGGTGAGAGAATGGATCCATATTTTCTCACCGTGTGAGTCTTACGTGTCATTATTGATATGACTTTCATTTATGTACCTTTTTGTGACTTTTGACTATATCATAAGGTAAGGGGTTGATGTTCTGCTACTTTGGTATATTGCCTGCGGTCATGCATGATTCGGCCTTAAGGGACATCACTGGGAAAGCGGTCAATCCTAAACTAAATGGCATAAGGGCAAAGGGAAGATCATCTAGTATTACACCACTGTTGTATATTCACTGCCGGCAACTCACATTGCTCTGTATGAGAGGCAGATTGAGTGTGAATATATTGCAAGAATTGGGAGGGTCAAACATGCTCTTTTTGAGGGATTAGAGATGTTTTTTGGACCGGTGTAATTAGATGGGTCTGGGGTATGAGACACTATTTCTGTTCTTTTTGGGTTGATGTCTCTATGCTGGCTCATTTTGAGTTTCTAGTATACAGCTCCCACATGCAGGTGTTCTCAGCAGTCGCACGGTGCAGTGGCTAGTATGAGATTGTTCATTTTTTGGGAGATTGAGATAGAGATGTGGCAGTGTCATGCCAACTCATGTGCGAGTGGGAGATGTTAGAAATTGTGCGCCCATGTGGCTTGATCCTTCTTCTTTGAACCTTTTGAACCTTATCCAAATAAGTTTGAATTTGAATTCAAAACCTATTTGGATAACCACTCAGGATATCTATATCTATCATATCAACTGATATGGATAAATGATATAGATATCTTATATATCTGATATAATATGAGATATGGGTGATTAAGAAAAAAACAACGTATGTCGTATGTTTTGCCGATATACTGACTCTCTCCAAAAAATACAACGATCAATAGCCATTTTGCACTGTGACTTGTGTGGGTGATTTGCATTCTGTAATATCACTCCATTGCTGGGTTGATTGATTGATCAGATTCAGGAAGCACGTGATTTACCCACGAGATCCTTCAATTCAAACTCTGCAGACAAAAGGTATGACCATAATTTTTCATCCGCTGCGTTTACCTTTGATTTACAATAAGAGAGTTGAAAAATCACCTCAAGAGGGACAAAATGGGTTGCTAGTCCAATTGCAACCAATTCCTTACCAGTCAGCCTCGCTCCTGTCAAGGCAAAAAATTCCCCTGCATGCATATACACACTGGTATCAATGACTTCATCTTTATTAATAATATGAATGAAGAATCTGATATGATGTATGTCAGTACCCAAGTGATAGGAGAATGCTTACCCAAATGCCCAGGATCTCTATCTTTTATTTATTTATTTATTTCATTATTGGGATAAGCTCAAAAGTTGTTTTCCTTTACAACGGTTGGGATATAAGATCAAATTCATGTCTTACATGGGTCTTCTTGTAGGTATGAATGTGGTAGCAAAGCCAATACATTCTATAGACCACCTCAAGGCAGAATCCTCTGCAGAAGAAAGCCAACTTATAAGTGACCTTGTTGCAAAAGCAATTGGTATACTAAGGCTGTGTTTGGATCAAGGATATGGGTTAGACTTGGGTAAGGATTTGGAAATGAAATGAAAAAATTTATTAGCTTATATTTCATTCACATTCTCCTCACTTTTTTCTGTCCCTTTCCAAATCCCTACCCAAATTTATAATTCAAACACAATCTAAAATTACATTATGATGATGTACCTACTCAAGTTCCTACCATCATAGAACATTTTCAAATCACCACTAGCAGAAAAAGCACTGCCAGCTTCCTATAAAAGTACATAAGCAAGACTATAAAGTTTGAAACACCAAGCAAATCCATCAACCTAACTTCAATAAGATGAGGCAGTTACATTTACGTTTAATAATGCTATTTTATCAGAGTTGTATGGTGTATATAATGTAAAAATAACAGTAATGGCGAAGAATTGAAGTATTGGTTCTAGCCTTGATTAGTACGAGCTCTGCATTTTGGTCATTTTCCCATTTTTCCTAGTATTCTACTAGTAATAGAAACCTTATTGCCAAAAACAAAAGCAGTCCTCAATCACAAAAATTATTTCAAAAACTTAAACCTTGCATTAAAAAACTTTATTACTGGGGCCAAGCCCCCTACTCAAAATGAGCAAGTCCTTGACTTAACTCAAGATAAGGAGGGTGAGGAGGTTCCTAAGGATGCTACTCTTGAGAAGGCATCTTCGGACGTGCTTCTTGCCGAGAAGAGCATTAATCAAACCATTCAGGAAATAGATGCCGAGCTTGTGGCTGAGAAGGCTGCCGAGGTGTCCTCCCAGCAGTCTTCTGAACTTCAAACCCAACCATCTGCTGTTGCTAAAGAGTCTTAATTTTGACGTTCTTTTCCTTTGTATTCTGTACTTTCGTTTTTCTTTTTTTGGAACAATTGTAAGCTTTGGCCGACACGGTATCTTTTGAATGTTAATACAATTTCATTTCCTGAATGCTTGTATCTTTGTCTTCTCTTTTCTACTCTTATACGTTTCCATACTTAGAATATTTTGCATATCTTCAAATGTGTACTTTACTGTGTAATCTTCTCGGGGTAAAATACCTCGGTTAAATACACCAATCGTTCATATCAGCAAATGTTTAAAAATGATCTCGGCTATATATAACTTGTAAATTTTTCACAAATTTCAACAAGTGTTAAAATCGTTTTCCAACTCTCTGCCTCCTAATGTGGACTTAAGTTCCACTTGGGTTCTCATTATACATGCATTCTGGAAACGTCGTTAACTATCATATCGGTCACAAAAAAATCAAGCTTATTTATTACTTCGGCTAATAACAAAGAACAAGAAAATTTAATGAGACAAAACTTAAGATTGCAAGTATTCCAAGGCCTTGGCAACTCGTTGTCCTCATTATCCTCAAGCCGATATGTCCCATTTTCCAATACCGAGATGATTTTGTAGGGCCCTTTCCAATTTGGGCCAAGCTTGCCCTCTCTAGGATCCTTCTTATTGCCGATGACTTTTCTCAAGACAAGGTCACCGATTTGAAATTCCCTTGGGTTGACCTTTTTATTATAAGCTCTGGCAAGCTGCTGCTGGTATGCTGCGAGCTGAATTGTAGCTTTCTCCCTTCTTTCTTCTAGAAGATCCAAATCTTAGGCTAAGAGTACATCATTAGTCCCGTTCTCTACTCCCTAGGTTCTGATCCTTGGGATGCCGACCTCCAGCGGAATGACTGCTTCTGTGCCATAAGCCATGGCAAAGGGGGATTCCCCTGTTGATCTTCTCGGCGTAGTCCGATATGCCCAAAGTACA
>NW_021025958.1:783245-811849 GCF_004153795.1 Camellia sinensis | reverse complement strand
GAAATCATGCGTGATCCTAGTTCATGTTAAGATGACTAATGCAACACATGCAAAATGCAACTAGAAATAGGCTCGGCTATTCTAAGATGTCATGTGAAATGCAACTTGATACCTGTATTCAAATTGGAATTGAAATACAATGCAGTTAGCATGATGCGCCGAGCCCGGAGCATGCAAGATAGATGAATGGATACACGCATGCAAAGCATAAGGTATGCTAATTGAGAATGATCCTAAAACTAACCATCATAAGTAGATAAGTAAAAGGGAGAAAGACGTGGGGTTGGAAGACATGCATCACACACACGCACACTTATTAAAACATTGCCCTCTCTCGGAGGGTCCAAAAGAATAATACAAACCGGATAATCAACTAACTAACTAGCTAATTAATTATTACCCGACACTTAACTAAATTAAGCAAATCAGTTAAGCTACAAAAGCAGTAAAGAGGCCTCGGGAAGAGGGACAAATGCATGCATGCTCGGCTCTGCTCAGAAATCTATCGCCATGCTCATGTTGCCTCTGTTTACACTACTTTGCATCTCTGAAGACTGCACAAGTCCTAAGGATGCTTCAGAATCACTCCCTGATCACTGTGGGATGTCACCGGCCAAGAGGAATGGTCACCGGCCATGGAAAAGTGGTCATCGACCAGTTGTGAGGCTCTCAACCAAAAATTCATGGCCGGCCGGCACTAAATGTGGTCGGTCGGCCATCTCTTCCTGCAGAACCCTGTTTTGCTGCAGCAGAGGGGAGACAAGGCATGGCAATGCATTTTCAAAGCAATGTTTGCACCACCACCCTCCCTATCATGTTTAAGACTCAAGGGAGTATGGTACTCGACCCTCGGGCCATCAATCATGCATTTCGATGCATGATGGCCCGAGAGGCCAAGTGTGCAATTTCAATGTCAAATGAAATGCACACAAAACATACACAGGGGCCCTTCAAACCTCTATCATGATTGATTCAAGAGGCAAGAGATGCATGCAATGATACTATGCAACCTAAGCATGTAAGCTAAGTATGCAACATGAGCATGAGGGCAAGCATGCAAACATGCAAGCATGTAACAACATATCAAACAACATGACAAAATGCAAGCAAACAAGCATGCAAGATGTAACTTAAACATGCAAATGTGCAAGACACGTAACAACGTGTTGAGCAACTTAACAAAGATGCACTCCAAATACAATATCACTTAAACATGCAACAACATGTTAATGGGCCAAGTATGTAACAACATGCAAGGCAAGCATCTAACAACATGCAAAGGATGGTCTTAAACCAATATGGGCAGCTCTGAAATAGGCCCAAATCAGCGGCCCATATGCTAAAGGATAAGGGACAAAGTTGCATACAAACATGCATGGTAATTGGCCTAACACTTAAGCATTAAGGGGAAACTTTTAAGCACATTTAAAAGGAAAGAAAAGCATGCAAATGTGAAAACAATTCATGCTCTGAAATGGTGCTAAGAGTGACGCCAAATCACATGAATAAGCTAAGCATGCAAGATTAAGGCTTAAAGCTTGAAACTAGGCAAGGGACTTGAACCAAAGCTACACAAAACAAAGAGCATGTGGCAAGTATGACCAAAAACAGTCCTAAATCATGGTAAACTAAGCATAAAACATGCAATGACCAAAGCCAATAACAAGCTAGAACAAAGCGGCAAGGCATGAGGCATACAAGACCATAAAAGAGGCATTACACTACACCTTATACAACCAAACATGGCACAATTTAGGCAACCAAAAACAGAGATATGACACATCAAAATGAGCCCAAAAACCCACTTAAATGTCATCCCAATAACCTAAGCATGATGGCATACACAATGACGCATTCATGAGGCATACAACACTAACTCTTTAAAGCATTAAAGGAGTTATAAACGCAAGTATTCAAGCATGCTATATGGACTGAAATGACACTATGAGTGATGCCAAACCACTGAAGTGATTCAAATAGAGTATGCTAGCAACTTGAACATCCGAAGCCAACAAGCTAGATTACATAGTAGCTGCACAAAACGAATGCAAGCGTGACCAAGACAACACCAAACAGACCTTAAGCATGGTAAAACAAGCCTAAAAGCTCCAAGGAGTTGAGCCAAAATCATGCTAAAAACACATGTTATAACATGATGCATGTTAAGGCTAAAACACGGGATTACAAGACAAGTGTATGAAGCATGCATGACATGTCTAAACCAACTTTGGAAAGAGGTATATCATGGCAAAACAACACCGAATACCCTCTGAAATAGAGCCAAATAAAGCTATGCACACATGCTACAATACAAGCCACTTATGCTAGCATCAAAGACAACAAGGAGAGGGGATGACCCTCTCCTATTTAGGACACCCAAACCACCTCTCCACCACTGAAAATCCTCTAGATTTCAGTGGTAGAGAGGTCATGCAAAGACCAAAACAATGGCCAAAAGGTATGGCCGAAAACAAGGCCTAACAAGGCCTTGGAGGGGGGAGACAACCCCAAACCTCAAAGTGACCTTAAACAAAGTTCAAAAGCAAGTAAAAATAGAACTTTTCTCAGTTATACACTAAGCATAAAAACAGATCCATGATAGGTTAAAAGCTTGTGTAAAAATGGGAAATATAAAGCAATAGTGCTCACCCTTAAAGAACACATCAAGAACACCAACTCCAGCCCCTCATTCTGATTAAAACGAACTTAAAAACTCTGAAAATAGCCCCTCAACACCTCAGTAACCGAAGAATGGTGTAACACTAGGTGTCTTAGTGCAAAACTAAGAACAAAACACACTTTAGGTCACAAAATGGGATCAAATAAGGGAATATAGATACAAAGTTGTATCTCACTCTCTAACCCTAATTCTATGAACCTCTGGAACCCTTGAGGAGGGAGGAGAAGCTCTCTCTTATAGAATTCCAATCTCAAAGCTTGTTGAAGAAGCTTAGCAAGAGAAGCAAATCCCTCCATACACATGTATGGAGGGGGTGCAAAGTGGATGGCAGCAGTGATAGCTGGCATAAAATATCGGCCAAAAGCAGATGGAAGAGGGTCGACCAGCCAAAATGGCCAATTGACCAACAAAGATGGCCGACCGACCACAAAATGTGCCGATCGGCCACAACCTTTGGCCGATGGCAAGGAAACAAGGTCGGTGGCATCATGCCATGGTTGGTGAGGTGTGGGGATGGCCAACAAGCCATTCCCTGCCCTCCAAAGCAAAAACCAACAAGTGTTTGGTCTAACCAAGCACAAAACAGTCAAGTTGAGAGATCCTGAGGCAAGGCGTGTAGCCGAGACCTCCGAGAACTCAAAATGAACACGAACATAGATGATCGTCGAGTGTTCAAACAGTGACGTCCAAGTCTTGAGGACGGTAAAAAATGGGGTGTCTACAGTTGCCCCTCTTTGACAGAACTCGAAAGTCATAACAATGATCGGAGTGAATGTCAAAGCCCAGAGACGACCCATTTTTGACAAAGCCAAAGACTTAGACAAAGCATACAGGCCAGCAAAGATATGCGCCCGAAGGCAGGGGCAAAATGCAAAACAATGCACAAAGCCGAGCATAACTTATGAACATGAAACAGTTTTAAGCAAGCCAAAGACCAAACTACATTACAATGCAAAAAGGATGTAAGAGAATTATGTAATTCTCACTACGTTTGACGCGGAGAATACAATACCTGTGCGGTTCGTCTGGTCGTGCTAGCTTCAAATGAACCGTACATACAATATCGTGCCTGAAAGAGAAAGAAAACTTAACAGGTACAACATTGTTAGAAACAAGCGTAACAACGCAAGTGAAAAGTGCATGACAATGCAAGTGAGGGGGTGCATGACAACACGGATGGAAGGGGTGCATAACAACGCAACCCGAGTGTGTGCATAACAATGCAGCATAACAATGCATGGAGGGCATCCATGACAACGCAATGCCGAGTGGTGCATAACAATGCAATTTGAAACATAAACACATATAAGTAAAACAACGCGTGACAACGCATGCAATGTGTATAGGAACTTGAACACATATAAGTAAAGTACACGCGACAACGCATACAATGTGTATAGGAACTTGAACACATATATGTAAAGCATAACGCGACAATGCATGCAATGTGTATAGGAACTTGAACACATATAAGTAAAACATAACGCGACAACGCATGCAATGTGTATAGGAACTTGAACACATATAAGTAAAGCATAACGCGACAACGCTTGCAATGTGTATAGGAACTTGAATGGAAGGGTGCAAGACAATGCAACCTAAGAATACGAAACAACATGGGTGGAAGGGTACAAGACAATGCAACCTAAGAATGCGAAACAACGCGGGTGGGAGGATGCAAGACAATGCGACCTAAGAATGAAATAATGTGGGTGGAAGGATGTAAGACAATGCAACCTAAGAATGCGAAACAACGCGGATGGGGGAGATGCATGACAATGCAACCTAAGAATGAAATATTGTGGGTGGAAGGATGCAAGACAATGCAACCTAAGAATGCGAAACAACACGGATGGGGGAGATGCATGACAATGCAACCTAAGAATGAAATAATGTGGGTGGAAGGATGTAAGACAATGCAACCTAAGAATGTGAAACAACGCGGATGAGGGAGATGCATGATAATGCAACCTAAGTGTGGTGCGTAACAATGCGGATAAGAGATGCAAAATGATATGCAATATTTACAAAACTATGTATCGTATAATGTATTAAAACAATGCGAATGATTTGCAATTGAATCAATTGGACCACAGGCAGTTCAAAACCACGCAAATATCATGAGGGGATGAAGATACAAAATCAAACTACGTTTGACATAGAAATGGTGCCGACACCCTCAACACTAGGTACGTACACATAATCTCATAACTATGCATTTCGTAGATAAAACAAGTAATTGGGTGGCATGATATAAGTGAGGAATGACCTGCTGAGGAAAGATCGTGATCCTAAATGCTGGATGCAACATACTGCACTACAATGCAATGAATGAAATGGATAAGGCGCGCGGCCAAAACATATCTTGCCTAGGAAAGGCATGGACGCAAACAAACCACGTTTGACACAGAAACGGTGCCGTCACCCTCAACACTAGGCGCGTACACATAATATCATAACCGTGCTTCAACGTGAAAAGTATGGGCACATACTAAACCAAGCTCAACATGAAAAGGCGCAAGCCATAGAATGGATAATGCAATAAATGCATGCAATACAAACTATGTACAAATGCCATGTAATAGCTAAATGCAATGGACGGAATGGAGTGCATGACAATGCAAGTGGAGACGAAACATGCGTGTCGTCGGAAGTGAAGAGTGCATGACAATGCAGGTGGAAGCAAAACATGCGTGTCGACGAAAGTGAAGAATGCATGACAATGCAGGTGGAAATGCACTACAATGCAATATATATTCTATATGCAATGAATGCATGTAATGTATGCTATGTATAATGCAATAGGCATACTAGATGATACAGTAGAGAGATGTATGACAATGCAAATGAAACACGCATAACAATGCAAGATAAGAGAAATGTATGACAATACAAATGAGACATGCATGACAATGCAAGATAGAGAAATACATGACAACGCAAGTGTGGCGTGTGTGACAACGCATAACATATGTGCATAACAATGCGAGTAGGAGTGCATGACAAAACATGTGAGGTACGCATGACAATGCTACCTAAAGAAGATGCATAACAATGCAAACATGGCGTGTGCGACAACGCACAAAAATATGTGCATAACAATGCGAGTGAAATGACGTATAACCCACGCGCGTTCACGACAAAACGTTGTAACGTAACGCATGTGGAGCAACTTCCAAATCTCGCAAGAGACAAAAGGTTACAAAAAGGACACACTGCGTACGTATCAAGTACCACGCATAGAAGACACGGCTCGAGGTCAACACGAAGGTCGGTCAAGCTTCGGAAATGCACTCTCTTGCACTGTGTTGAGCAAAGAAGGTCCCAAACCACATCAATGACCCAAACAAGGGTGCAGGAGGTTCATCGGCCACCGGGGAAGACCATCGACTATCCATCGGCCACAAAACAAGGCCATCGGCCATCTTTTTGGCCGACCGGCCAACAATGTGGCTGACCGGCCAAAAATGCCTGTATTGGGGCAGTTTTGTCCTTTGGCCACGGGTCTTTAAATATAGGGCTTCTAGCCCTTATTTCTTCACTTGCCCAAGCTCAAAAACTTCTCCCCTCTCTCTAGGTTATTTTCCAACCCTCGATCCATGTTTTTCCCGTGTTTTAGAGCCCTTTTCATCGTTCGATTCGTGAAATCCTTCGCGTTTTGCACGTTTTGAACCGAACAAAACTTGATTTCGATGTAGTTTTCTTGATTTCCGTCACCTAGGGTTTGTTTCTCCCAATTTTTCCTTGGTCTTCATGCCCTTTTCCACATTTCGACATTTTCTCCCATTTTCCACCCTCCCGGGGTTGACCTTAGGGTTGACTTTTCACATTCGTGCTCGGTTTTCACCCTTTCGGCCATTTTCACACTACTTTTGATATGACAGACGATATTCCATGGGGCGGGACTCCCCCTCCAGCAATGGACGTGGAGCCCGAGGCCGAGCTCCTGCCTCTTCACATTCGGCCATTCGACCCGGCGACCTACAGGCCGGCGATTCACGTATTGCCTCCCGACGGCATTTGCCACTTCAGCAGCTTTGCGAGGGGTATGGCACCAGAGCTTCTACTACGCGAGCCAGAGTCACACCTCTCATTCCGCGCTTCCGAGGTACACTCTCCCTCTGTTTCATTTCCCGCAATGTAGAATACAAAACTGCAATAGTTGATTCTAATCTTTAACTGCTTAACTCAGACACACTAGTACACTGCGTACTGTAGTTCATTGTGAAGACACCCGTACTTGATATCTGTTTGAATCTGAACACATGCACACACACTGCATTTTTACTGAACCACTCAAAACACACTGATACACCATATGCTGGAGTTCACTGCGAGCACACCTGCACTTGATGTCTGTTTGAATCTAAACACGTGTACACACGTTGTATTTCACTGATTCTGAGCACATTCAACACTGTATTTGTAACACTGCTTCGCAACTGTTTGTTTTGACCACAGGGAGATTCTCATGCCCTCTGGGGGTATGGAAACGTTGCCGCCTGAGGTTGGTACATGGAGTTACCTAACACGGTTCGTCGCATCGTCGATCGGGCCGGCTTTGGGACCATCTATATGGGGCTCTCGCGCCTTTCTACAAGCAGGCCGCTTCTTGCTGCAATGGCGGAGAGGTGGTGGGACACCACCGACTCCTTCCACCTTTCCGCCACCGGGGAGATGACGATGACTCCCTTCGACTTCTCCATGCTCACAGGCATCGGAGTGGGGGGTGATCCGATCCCCTATGATACAGACATGGACGAGTGGGATGCCGCTCAGCTTTACCTTCTCGGCACCCAGCCGCCTCTCGCTTGAGCAGGGTTCGTGCGATACTCTTGGTTTGAGGCTCATTTTTGGATCCAAGCGCCGACTACCCAAGAGGAGGAGGAGCAGTATGCCCGGGGCTTCATTATGTTCTTGTTGGGGACCACTCTGTTTGCCGACCAAGCGAACACCGTCGCCCTCTACTTGCTGAGCGCACTAGTGGATGTGACACAGATCCGCCGCTATGACTGGGGTAGCGCAGGCTTGGCCACTCTCTATGGCTATATGAGTTCATCCTCCCGCCTCAGCGGACAATTGCTCGGAGGCTACTGGTGAGCTTGGGAGGTACATATTCCCTTTTCTTGTCTTTTCAGTTCCGTTTTACATTATCTGTACACTGCACACACTACACATACCGCTTTCTGCTTTATCTGCATACTGTTTTATCTGTATACTGCTTTATCTGATAAGCATACTCATATATGTTCTGTCACACTGTACAGTTGTGGGTGTATGCCTACTTCCCGACGCTCGCTCCAGTACCAGATGAGGAGGTCTCCCTTGGTGTCCCGTTCTCTCATCGCTTCGACGTGAGGTGTGAGCAGAGGCCGCGGGAGTCCTTTATGTTCTTTCTTCGTTATTTCGACACCGTCACCGCAGCCGAGATATGTCAAACATTACAGTTCATTTAAGCTTTACTTTAGATTGCTCTTTCAATATCAGTAGGTAACAAACTGTATTGTATTTATAGATTACCTAGCAGTCTTGGGCTCCATTGCCTGACGCAGTTCGGGATCAGTATGTTGGTGCTCGAGAGACAGCCCGATTCAGAGTTCTTCTAGAGGGCCCCGTCTGCCGTGTTTGGTACCTAGGCGAGCGCTTCTTGCGGTAGACCCTCGGCGTGCCAGAGCAGACAGTTCCAGAGCTGCCTCCTACGACCATGAGGCAGACAGAGGTGTACACCCCACAGGAGATGGCCAATTATACGATCGGTTGGGACTCGGAGGGCTTCAGAGGCGTGGACGACTATACTAAGTATATTCAGGCCTATCTGATGCCACCTCTGACCGGTCCTCGCTGAGCTGAGAGGGAGAGGCCTACGGCACCAGCGGTCGGAGTAGGAGTATGGAGGGTGGCTCGGGCTCGCGGCAGGAGCGGATCTCGGAGAGAGCAGAGAGGCGAGTGGCCAATTTTACCTACGATGATGACCTGCCGAGGGCAGGGTGGGCAGACTTACCAAATCCCCATTGCTCCCCCTCCGACTGATCACGAGCTAGTTAGATTCCACGGCCTGCCCCTGATATGTATTACTACATTTTTCATTTTGCACAGTCATTTCACTTCATTTCTCTTGACATTCCGCAGAATACTGACATTTCTAATACCCTTGCAGGCTTCTGCCGAGTATACGCGCCAGTCCTTGAAGTTGACTGCCTCCGTGATGGGGATGCTACAGCGGAGCCTCGACCTGCTGGCTATTTACAGTATCTCGGTAAGCTCTTTCAACCACAATCTCAAACACTTCATAATCTGATGCATCGCATTATCAACACAGCACTTGATACATGGCCTTCACGGCATTAATACCATGTGACCTGCGCACTGTTTCACAGCGTTCATCGCGGCATTCATACACTGTACTCCTACATTGTATTCTGTCCTGATATATTGCGCACGGCACTCATACACTGTACTCACACACTGTATTCTGTTCTGGTATACTGCTCACAGCATTCATACACTGTACTCACACACTGTATTCTGTTCTGATACACTGTTCACAGCATTCATACACTGTACTCACACACTGTATTTTGTTCTGATATACTAGTCACAACATTCATACACTGCACTCACACACTGTATTCTGATCTAATATACTGCTCACAACATTCATACACCGCACTCACACACTGTATTCTGTTCTGATATATTGGTCACAACATTCATACACTGCATTTACACACTGTATTCTGTTCTGATATACTACTCACAACATTCATACACTGCACTCACACATTGTATTCTATTTTATCTGCGACTGATGCATTTTCCATTTGTCCTTTTCAGGCCCCGTTCCAGATGTCGGTTGCAGTGGGTGCTCCAACAGGACCATCTGCATCAACCTGAGGAGGAGGGAGAGCAGGGCGAGGGACCGCAATACACCCCCGCACCAAGGCGGGGCGCACTCATGTTCGGAGCAGCTCTCGGGCACCAGTTCCAGATGATGACAAGTTTGAGATGGAGGCAGAGGCAGACTCGTCGGAGGCTGAGACTGGAGATGATTCAGGCTCGGGCTCAGATGGTGGAGCCGGCGATGATACTTCTGGACCTTCGTCCGGGAAGAGGACGAAGACAGACTCTCATGCCTGAGAGCCGTTGATATTGATCTAGACTTCTGTTGTTTTTCTTCTTTTTCTTGCTATTTGCTTAGACATTTTGTTGCTTTTTCCCTTATTTTGTTTTTCTTTTTGATGGTAAACTGAGCACATTGTACTGCCGCAGACAGGTTTTGTTTTCTTCAAAACTATGAACTTGAAAAGATGATGAAATGAAACAAACTTTTTCCTAAAAAAGTGTTGCATCGCATATTTCATACATCGCATCGCATCATATTACATAACAATGTAATTGAATTGGAAATTGAACATGCATGTAACACCAGGTCAGGTAGACCAACGTAGCAACTTAACTCATTAAGCAACCATAAGACCTTAACAAGTTTACAACTCGATAAGTAAAGAGCAACAACTCGATAAATAAAATTGCGACAACTTGGTAATCAAGTGAGAAACAACTCGATAGACAAATGAGCAACAAAAATGAGCAACAACTCAATAAGCAAATGAGCAACAATTCGGCAAGTAAATGAGCAACAACTCGATAAGCGAATGAGCAACAACTAGATAAGCAAATGAGCGACAACTCGATAAACAAAATTGAGGTAACACAGGTGTGACTTCGCAAAAATCAACACTAGAACGCACTGGCAGTGGAACTAATCACAAGTTCGCAACATGTTCAACACATAGACTGCTCATTTCGAATACACGGCGCGTAACACAGTACTCTGTTTATTTTGAACATACAGCCCATTCTGAACATTGCTCATTCTGAACTCACAGTCCATAACACATCGCTTCAAATGGGTCCTGGTCCCACTGTTCTCACATGACCTGGGTTAAACCCTGCGGTTTTATGAAAGAACGAATTCCGTTTTGCACAAATGTGAAGAATGACACGGCACTCTGAGCACAAAACAAACTTATTTTGAAATAAATAAAGAGTTTTTGACCGGGTGTTAAGCCTACGGATAAAGATAATGAAAAATGACTCAATTGAAAAACAATAGATAACAACCTAAACACATCGAGTAACACCCGAAATGACTCAAAACTAGAATCGAGAGAAATGACACAACAAACACGACACTCAGACGTATTACAAAGGCAAGAGACCTCTCAGTTACGAGGAGACAGTTTCTTCGGGTATTGTTTCCCACCCTATCTCATTAGTGATTCTTACATCACTCGGCCCTCAGGCTCTGTTTTTTCTGAAAAAGCCCTTTTCTCACTTTTTCTCTCAACACACATCTCTCTATTCTTCAATCTCTCATTTTTTTTTATCCCTCCCCTGGTGGTCGATGAGTAAATAAGATGTTATGGGTTCACGCCCAACATTATTAGCCCGCGGCTATTTCCTCCGGTGACATTTAATCGATGCCCCGGATAAGAGCATGGAGTATCTTGTTCCATTCCAATTCGTGCTTCGCACTTAGCTTGATGCCTCGTTGCTTGGAGGGTATGAGAGCTTTTAGCCCTTTGTTGCTAACCTCAGTTGTGCCCTTTTCTGGCAAGTAGAGCGCCCTTTCTGGCAAGCAAGTTGATAATGAGGGAAAAGACAGAATACCTGACTTAACTGTGCCCCCAGTTCATCATTTTGACCATTTTTTTGTTTTGGTTTTCTACAAAACAATTTTGATCAATATGAGAGTTAGATTAACGTACATGTCCGACTTTTCTGATTCAAAATCATGCGAGTTAGGTTATGAGCACTGAAAATTTTCCTTTTTCGGGTCCAAGAAATGGCCCAGTTTTTTGGAAACATGAAATAAATTTCGCAAAAATTAGTCAACTTCATTAAAAATTCTCAAAAACTATTTTTGCAAACGACCATCGCTCAACAAGCACGGAACCTACCCTTGAGGTGCACAACTTTAGATCCATAACAATGGAAAATTGCCCCTTGCTTGATTGGCACTGTACGGCAACGAAAAGTTGCCCCTTGTTTGGATGGCGTCGCGGCGCATGGGCAATGGAAAGTTGCCCCTTGTTTGAATGGATCGCAGCATACCGTAACCAGTCCTCAGAGTGACAAACACAACCGAACTCCCGGATACAGAGAAGGCGAGGATGATCAAAACCATTACATGGACATAGTCGATTTTCGAAGTGTTTATGGCTGGACTTCAGAATGATGTTGCCTACGTATCCCAAACATGGGAATCAAGCCTTACGTAGTTCGAGTTAAGGTACACTCAGGTATTAACCTCTCCTTTTGCACTCTAACTTTTGCCAAGGCCACCATTTTTGGGTTTTCAACCTTGCGAGCTATGTTCTTCTTTTCTTTTCAATTCTTTTCATTTCTTTTCTTTTTCATCTTTTTTTGTCTTTTCTTTTGTTTTTTTTGTATTATTATTTTTTTGTTCTTTTTCTTTTTTTTCTCTTGCTCTAACTTTTGCCTGGGTCGCCCTTCCAGGTTTTCGGCCCAGCGAGCCTCTTAAGGGTAAAAGTGTAGCTTTGTCCATGTCAAATGGTTTTTTGAGATCTCGAAGTCATCTGAATCCATTTTCTTCCGTTCTGGGATTTGGCATTCTTGCCACTCTTTGTTCATTTGCAGAATGATCCATCTTCGGCTCTTCGAGCACATCTGACATTTTTGCCCCTAGTTCGAGGGGTGCTTCTGATCTAGCTTTGCAAGCTTCTCTTGACTACATCTGATCTTCTCGATCAAACTTTCTTGCCTCTTGTTCTAGAGCTGCTTCGGATCCGGCCACATGGGCCTCCTTCGGTGGTTGACCATTGAACATTCTAAATTAAGGTCCAAGGTTTGAAAGCAAGGGGTCAAGTCTCAAGGCTGAGAGCGATCCTGAGCTGTACAATCTCAAGAGCGATTCTACACAGGTCTTCGTAGGACCGCGCAAAACATTTTTTGAAATATTTTAAGAAAGCGACGAATCGCACGCGTTGAAAACAAGGTGGAACCAATATGGATCAAGCCTGGGTCCTTCTTAGTACTCACACTAACAAACATGATTTTATTCATTAAAGGCTTAGCACGCCTCTCTTTCTCTCAATTGATCAAATTTTACAAAACCCGAGGAATTCCTTCCTCTTCGTTTTCATCACAATGTTCAAAAGGTTTTGAAAAACTTAGGTCAATATAATGAGTTCAAAGCACAGAAAAGTAGGCAAAAGGTGCTACCGTTTCATTTTTGGCATCGCTGGCACAACAGGCACAAAGTAGCAATAGGCACAAAAACATGATAGCCATAGCTGTTTCATTCAGATTCCCTGGTTGCCACTGGCTCCACAGCAGAGACAGACTCAAAAGAAAAGGAAAAGACAAACACAGAAAAGACAATGGTGTCCGAGGTAACAACCCCGGGACCACCCGATTCCTATACAACAGGACTGACTCGATACAACAAGACAGACCTTTAAGTAAAAAGACTGACTCAAAACAAAGAGACAGACTCAAAATGAAACCACAGAACTGACTCAATACCCAAGTCAAAGAGTACAAAAATTAGCATTCACAAAAGTTCAAAATAGTGCGTGTCAAACGCCATATCCGGAACAAACTGAGTGCCGCCCGCAGGTGGTTCAACCCCCCGATCACATACTTGTATTATCCTCGAAGTCTAGAAACTCAGTGGTGACAGACTTTGCTGAGTTGGGTAAGAGGATGACCTCATTATCGATCAAGTCTTGCACTTCGTGGCGAAGACGAAAGCAACTGTCGGTGGTGTGACCAACCTGTTGATAGTACGCGCACCACTGGGTAGCATCATGACCCGATGGAAGATGAGCAGGGAGAGGCCGAGGCTTAAGGGGTTTAAGATTTCCCTTTTCGGCAAGGATTTGAAGCTCCTTAGACAAAGGCATGTAGAGGGCATGAAAAACCCTGCGCCCTCGGGGCAGGTACTTCAAAGTCTGTGGACTTTTGCTGGACATACTAGCAAAGGGATCAGCAGGTGCTGCCTTGGCTTTCTGATCTTTTCTAGTTGCAGGGTTAGGATTGGAAGGAACGGTTTTGGTGCGATGGTCCTTATCACGATTTTCCCTTTGGCTTGTACTGCTCTCAATCTGAGTAGGGAAAATGTCATCCACAGCCTTAGCTACAACCGCGAGTACTTGTTTATTCATCCGTCCGGCTTTCAGAGCCTCAACAGATTGTTGAAGTTGTGCATAGGGATCTGTGTCCACTTTCATCTTGTTCTTTCCATTAGCCTCAGCTTGGTGGACGGTTTGGGTTGCCTGATCAGAGTGGAACACGGTTGTTGTTGACACGCCATTACTATAGCTTGAGACAGCCTCAGGTTGGCTGAGCTCGATTACAATTTGCCCCAATAGTGAGGGCTCTTGCGGTATAAAATTCTCGGCATACGATGCAGTTGGCGGTGGGGCTGACATTCCGTAGGCTAGATCAGCCACAAACCTCTGGAGGTCACCAATCATTCCCATCAACTCAAACGTGGTGGGTTCGCGAGCTTGAAACAACTGGGGTTCCCAGATCGGGCGCGCAGCAGGCGATCTGGGCGGGTGTGATATCTCAACATTGGTCTCACCCTGTAAGATGATCCCTTGGTTTAGTGCAGTTGCCATAACCACAACTTCCTCTGAATTCTGTGACATCATAAATCCAATGAACTGAATGGAGGTGATGTAACTGGTGACTTGATTGATCAGATATCTGCCTTGGTTTGGCGAAGGAGAGCACTGGCTATTCTGAACTCAGATCTCTGAAACTCCCCCCCTCCTCCTGAAAGAGAAAACAGGCAGCAACTTAGCTCAATTTTACCAAAACAATCGTAAGCACAACTGAACAACTGTATTTGATCACTGATCACTGTTCCCCAAAACTACTGCCCCAAAACTGAATCTGATATCCGCAGATACTACTGATTCTCAAAACACTGACACTGATGCCCGTAGGCCTGATACTCAGACTTGCAAACGGATATGTGCGTTCCCTGTAGAGGTCAACTCTAAAAGCACATATAACAAGCAAATGAAAGCCAATACACCCCTATGTTGGGGTAGGGTTTCCCTATCCTATTTTGTCAGGAGCTAGGGTTTCACTACGCACACAGTGGTTTCAATCAACCTACAATCGGGTGAGCAACCTGTCCTAGCTTGGAATGGTCACTATGGATTCCGAATATGCACTAGGTCGAATGGTCAAAAAGGGTGCCCCGGCAACAACCGGGGTTTGTGTTCCCATCGTGGCAGAGCCCGTAACCGGTCAGCCTTATGGCACGCTTAACAAACCAAGCCTCCGGCAAACCGTTCAGGAATAGCAGATGGCAAACACGGTGTCCTAAGCGCACCAATGCACATGCAATGCAAAGAAACACATGAGTGTAATCAAAACAAGATATCATGAGTTCAAGTCAAGTTCTCTAATTCCCCAGCAGAATCGCCAGAAACTGTGGACGCGCCCTCGAGGGGCCTATGCTTACCACAGTTCGGACTCAGAAAGCACGGTTCTTAATCTAATCTTGCAATGTGCAATGCAAGACTGATAAATCACCAAAGAGTCCAAATCCAACAAATCGTTTTGAAAAATAGATTTTTAAGAAAGAAGTGCCAAACATGGACTGCTTTGCCAGATATAAAGTCACCACCTAAATATTTTATTTGGGGGAATTTAGGAAACCCTGACTCGTTGCCTAAGGCCACGTGTCCGTCATCACCAAAGTTGCCTCGGCTCGGGAACTTGGGTACAATTGGGGAAGGTCAGCTATGAGCACCCCCGCTCGCCCGATCGAAGATCGGCCACTACTAAACATGATATCTTGTTTTGAAAACATATGTGTTCTTATTCCAGTTAATTAGCTAATCTTACTACGTGATGCGTACAGCAAACAAATATAGACTAGGTCGCCTAATTTGGAACAAAGCTTTGCATATCCGTTTGTTTGGAAAATGGCTTGGCTACTCGCAAGTAGGCTAAAACACGGATTTCGATGAATTATTCCAATTCAAGCAATCCAACCTTCACCCACAGGCATTCAGGCAGTTATATCACATAAGCAATTACCTTCATGGCAAGCATGCTGTCATGTTAACACTCTGTAGACGTCCCCGAACGCCCCATGAGGGCGAGTCCCGTTCTGTTCATTTGGGGTCACTACAGCTCAGGACTCTCAAATTGTCACTGTTCTAAGTCTGAACCAAAGAGTCCAAATCCGGCAAATCGTTTTGAGAAAACAGATTTTTGAAAGAAGTGCCAAACATGGACTGCTTTGCCAGATACAGAGTCGCCACCTAAATATTTTAAAATGGGGGAATTTAGGAAACCCTGACTCGGTGCCAAAAGGCCACGCGTCCGTCATCACCAAAGTTGCCTCGGCTCGGGAACTTGGGTACGATTGGGAAAGGTCACTTCATGAGCACCCCCGCTCGCCCGATCAAAGATCAGCCACTACTAACCATGATATCTATTTTTGAAAATATTATGTGTTCTTTATTCCGTTATTAGCCTAGATTTACTATGTGATGCACACAGCATACAAGTATAGACTGGATCGCCTGAATTGGAACAAAACATTTCATGTTTGTTTTTGAAAGATGGTTTGCTACTCGCAGTAGCTTAAAGATGCAGATTTTGCCACCCTCAGGTGGGCTAAAGAAAAGATGGTTTTGCTACTATCTAGTGGGCTTAAAACTCACAGTTGATGATTTGTTCCAGTCCAATAACCCAACCTTCACCCACAGGCATTCAGGCAATTATATCACATAAGCAAATAGCCTCATGGCAAGCATGCTATTCATGGCAGTCACTCACACGCATGCAAGGATGCTAAAGCATAAAACTTACCGAGTACTCCAAGCCAAAAAAGAAGCTAATTAGAAATCCATGCATGATCCTACTATACAGAAATGCTAATGCAAACATGCAAAAATGCAACTATAGCAGGCTCGGCTATTCTAAACATGGCATATGAGATGCAACAGCTAACAAGTATTCAACTTTGAAATTGAAAACAATGCAGTTATTAGATGCGCCGAGCCCGTGCATGCAAAACAGTGAATGAATGCAAACATGCTATCATACTGTATGCTAATTGAAATATGCCTAATCTAACCATATAAGCGGGTAATAAAAGGGAGAAGACGTGGGTTGGAAACATACATCACACACACGCACACTTATTACAATTGTGCCCTCGCGCAGAGGGTCCGAAAGAATAATACAATCCAAATAAATCAGTCCAAATATATACAAATTCCTAATTAATTTACAAATTAACTAAGAAAATAATAAACTGGCATGCAAGCCAGGGACTGCCTTGACTCTTCTCTGATGATGTGATGCATGTCTGGGCTACCTTGCGCGGAAATCCACTGGGATGCCCCAATTAGCCTCTTTTGCAATTTTTCTTGGAAAGCGCGCCGAGCTCCGGAAGGTTGCTAATTCTGGATTTGCTGCAACTGAGAGCAGAAAATGGACCTAGCAATGTATTTTCACAAATGTATGCATGCCTCGATCCTCGTGCCACCAATCATGCATATCGATGCAATGATGGCCGAGGAGTCGATTTGCATTACTCAGTATAGAATGAATGCACATGAAAACTCAACTAAAACCTAACTCCATCATGGGTAATCCGGAGTGTCGGTGACTGGGGGATTGAGACACGTTCCGTCACTCGGAGTACGAAACGTACCTCGTTTCCCATGCCTGGGCTAACTCCTATCCCAAGCACGATGCGATATGCATGACATGCATGAATGCAACTAATATACAACCTAGCATGCACAATGCTATGAAATGGCATACACGATGCACGAGGTAATGTGGCATACACAATGCGCTAACATGCAACCTAGCCTACAGAATGCTATGAAATGAAATGGCATACACAATGCACAAATGGACTTACACTAACACAAGTGGACCTCAGCCACACTCACATAGGAGGCCATAAGATGAAAATGAGAAAACTCAGAATACGTGCACACGTGCACGCAAACCGAGGACCATACCTTAGGCACAAAATGGCACTCTAGCAAGACATGGCAAGGCATGAAATATGATATGCAAACATGCAAATTTTAGAGGCAATAAGTGATGCAAAACGTCCCCAAAAGATGGCAAAATAGCACCCGATGCATGAAATGGTCCCGAAATGCAAGATTAAGCACATGAAATGACTGGTAGCTACATCAAGCATGCATTATTTGATCATGACATGTGAAGAAAGATTCAAGGCAGCCCCAAAAAAAGCATGTTTTCAGTTCTAAGCGAGGCCAAACAGAAAACACAAATAGGGAAAAACTAGCATGCAAAGATGGCCCTAAATGTGAGACAAAGAAGCAACTCACAGCTGCTGACCCCAAACAGATTAGAGCCCTTCAACAATGTTGAAGAGGGGCCCAAAATATGATATTTTACAGTACACAACAAACCACAAAAACCAACACAGGTATGGCTAAGCTCTCATGCAAGAAATGGGCCAAAAGAGGGACAAAGAAGCAAGTGGTGGTTGCTGCCCTCAAACACAAAGGGGCCCTTCAACAATGTTTAAGAGGGGCCAAAAATAATTCACTTTACAGTTGATGGACGGACCCAAAACAGTATGCATGCAGGCCTAAAATACTACACAAAATAAGGCTAAAAAGAGAGATATAACACAAAGTATATAAAAGATACCTCAAACAGTGAAAGACCCTTAATGAAACATTAAGAGGGGGTCAAAATAAGGTCATTTTCAGTTCGGATCAGAGCCCAAAAATAGAAGCATAAAAGGATAACAAACCATGCAAAAATGGAGCCAAAAGAGAGATATAAAGGCAACTGATAAATGGAGGCCATGAACAGTGATGAGCCCTTCAAAAATGTTGAAGAAGGGCTCAAAATAAGCAACTTTTCAGTTTATGACATGCCTCAAAAAAGTCTACACGTAGGCCAAAAATACTACACAAGGAATATGCATACAAGAGGGATAATGAAGCATGTGCATCAAGGAGGCCTCAAACAGTGAGAGACCCTTAAACAAACATGAAAAATGGCTCAAAATGAGCCTAGTTCGAGTTAGGGTCGGAGCCCAAAACAGCAAGCAAGTATGACTTATATATGAATCAAGAAAATGGTAGAAAAGGGAAAACAAGAGCTCACCCATGTAGACCAAGTCTTGACAGCTCTTTGGCTTGAGTTGCAACACTCCTAGGCCTTGAAGAACATCCGCCAGCTGCTGGAATGGAGGATGGAAGGGTGAGGCTTGGTGGTGGTATGAAAAGGGGTATAGGACTTGGAAGGTTTTAAGCTTGGAATAGAGAGGGAGAGAGATATAATGCCAAGGGCTTGAGGCAAAATTTTCCAACCCTAATATCAGAGCTGGAACTTCTGTTATATAGGCAAAAATGGAGGGAAAAGGGGGGAAAAATGGAGGGAAAACCGACCAAGTTTCCCTCTAAAATGCAGCCCCCCCGGATACAGAATCTGGGGGGAAAACAGATGCATATTTGCACTGTAGCTGATGTAAGGATTCTGGCCAGCCAGTTATCTAGGTTGCAGGTGGCCGGCCGGCTACTTCCCATGGCCGGCCAGGCAAGGATCAAAAGGGTCAAGTGTGATTAGTGGCCGGCCACCACAGAAAGAGGGCCTCTGATGTGTGCACAACACAACCCTGTGGTTAAACACTGGAAAAAGTGAACCAGGAGAGAGAACAACCCACTTTTCAAAGGGGTTCAAAAGGGTCAACAACAATTACTGGCCGGCCACCAAATATTGGTGGCCTCTCAGATGTGTACATCACAAATATGTGGTTTAGGGTTCAAGGAAATGGCCCAAGGGTGTTCAACATTGGTTTTGAAGTGAGGAAAATCGGGCGACGGAGGGCGATGAAGGGATAAAGTTGGCTGACAGAACAATTACTGGCCTCCCACCCCTCTACGGCCTTCTTACCAATGAAACAGAGGTCCCTACCAAAAATGAACCAAATCCAATGCAGAACGATGGTTCGGGGGCCGAAACGCGCAGCCCGAGGCCCCGAAAACAGACTGTTAGGCACCGGGAGTGATGTTCGACCACGAAGTCGGTTTCCCAGGCCACAGTGTCCCTCAAAAGGGAGCAAATAAGATGTATGCCAAAGACCGGAGCAAATGGAGATGGTTAAGCGGTCCCGAACCGAGGCACACGGCCAACGGCTCCGAAAAACCGAAAACCGGGCTCCAAACGGGCAAAATAGCCTACGACCACGAAACGTAGCCTACGGCCACTGAGAGAAGATTTACGAGACCTCTCCCTCCTTTTGAGAAGAGAAAACAGAGAAAATAGAGCTTGGTTCGCAAACCGAGGCAAAGCACACAAGAGCCCCGAAGTCCGGAGGCAAAGCTCGCAGCCGAGACTCTAAAACCTCAGGACGAGCACATTATGCAATATCACCGAGCGCTCAACTGGTGACGTCTGAGTCTCAAGGTTGGTCAAAAATGGGGTGTCTACAGTTGCCCCTCTTTGACAGAAGTCGAAAGTCATAAGTGACGGGAGTGAATGTCGAAGCCCAGAGACGACCCATTTTTGGCAAGGCCGAAGACTTAGACAGACATACAAAATAACACAGATGTGCCCGTAGGCAGGGGGCAAGATGCAAAATGATATGCAGGAAGATTTTGATAATTGGACTTATACGCTACGCGAAGCCGGTTTGAAAATTGAGGATTCATGCAATGTAATAGCTAAGAGGTAAAGGTACCTTACAGGGGCAATTGGCAATGACTTACCTCATGCTGCTGGGGATCTTTCGCTTCTTCTTGGTTGAACTGCAGGTACTACTTTTCTCCCTGACTATGGTCGCAGCTTTCCCTATTCTCCAACAGGGTGAAGACAGGTTGGATCAGTATCCAGAATGAGGTGCATACAGATGCTATCTCAATCTATGGGGCTGCCATAAGATTTCAAGCGAGGATACACCCGGTTTAAAAAAAAAAAAAAAAAAATTTTTTTAAAAAAAACCTGAAAATTAAAAGTCCCCCCCCCCCCTCGGAACTCCCGAACCTTTGCGTTCTAGGCATAAGCCATTCGAACTCTAGTTTCCACCGTCTCAGTTGGACTCCTAGGAACTCACCGCAAACACAGGCAGGTGGCTATGTCAGACCACCAGAAGTCGTTCGGGCATGACAAACACCAAAGGAATTGCACCTTTAGAGGATTTAAGGTCTCCTAGACCGGGGAGTGCACAAGACAGTGCGAATAAAGATGCAGGATTTAAGGTTTCCTTAGACCGGAGGATTTAAGGTCTCCTAGACCAGACTGTAAAATAGATACGATGTAATAGATGTGATGCAATAGATGCAAAGGGTGAACGCACGCCAACCACGCTGGACTCGCGAGTGGAGGAAGAACAAAGAAAATCAATCAGGAGCACGCTCCATGCAACCTAAGATAAATTCCAAACACGCTGAAATCGTGTGGGGAAGGGAAGGCTCCAATCACGCTGAAATCATGAGAGGAGGTCCAAAAATGGCCCGCCCAGCGCGTCTACAACGCAACCTGGGATAAAATCCAAACATGCTGAAATCGTGTGAGGAAAAGAACACTCTAACCACGCTGAAATCGTGAGAAGAGGTCCGAAAACAACCGTCTAGGTGCGCGCACAACGCAACCTGAGATAAATTCCAAACACGCTGAAATCGTGTAAGGAACGGGACACTCAAACCACGCTGAAATCGTGAGAGGAGGTCCAAAAAAACAACCGCCCAGGTGCGTACACAACGCAACCTAGGATATATTCCAAACACGCTGAAATCGCGTAAGGAACGGGACACTCAAACCACGCTGAAATCGTGAGAGGAGGTCCAAACACAACCGCCCAGGTGCGTACACAACGCAACATGAGAAAAATTCCAAACACGCTGAAATCGCGTAAGGAACGGGACACTCAAACCACGCTGAAATCGTGAGAGGAGGTCCAAAAAAAACAACCGCCCAGGTGCGCGCACAATGCATCCTGAGAAAAATTCCAAACACGCTGAAATTGCGTAAGGAACGGGACACTCAAACCACGTTGAAATCGTGAGAGGAGGTCCAAAAAAAACAACCGCCTAGGTGCGCGCACAACGCATGTTGAGAAAAATTCCAAACACGCTGAAATCGCGTAAGGAACGGGACACTCAAACCATGCTGAAATCGTGAGAAGAGGTCTGAACAACCGCCCAGGTGCGTACACAACGCAACCTAGGATAAATTCCAAACACGCTGAAATCGCGTAAGGAACGGGACACTCAAACCACGCTAAAATCGTGAGAGGAGGTCCAAACACAACCGCCTAGGTGCGTACACAACGCAACCTGAGAAAAATTTTAAACACGCTGAAATTGCGTAAGGAACGGGACACTCAAACCACGCTGAAATCGTGAAAGGAGGTCCAAAAGAACAACCGCCCAGGTGTGCGCACAACGCATCCTGAGAAAAATTCCAAACACGCTGAAATCGCGTAAGCAACGGGACACTCAAACCACGCTGAAATCGTGAGAAGAGGTCCAAAAAAAAAACAACCACCCAGGTGCGCGCACAACGCATCCTGAGAAAAATTCCAAACACGCTGAAATCGCGTAAGGAACGGGACACTCAAACCACGCTCAAATCGTGAGAAGAGGTCTAAACAACCGCCCAGGTGCGTACACAACGCAACCTAGGATAAATTCCAAACACGCTGAAATCGCGGAAGGAATGGGACACTCAAACCACGCTGAAATCGTGAGAGGAGGTCCAAAAAAAAAAAACAACCACCCAGGTGCGCGCACAACGCATCCTGAGAAAAATTCCAAACACGCTGAAATCGCGTAAGGAACGGGACACTCAAACCACGCTGAAATCATGAGAGGAGGCCCAAAAACAACCGCTCAAGTGCGTACACAACCCAACCTGAGAAAGTCCCGGAAGACAGTGATCCCAAACGCTGCTCAGCGTAAAAGGATAAAAGGTAGAAGATAACACAAGATGCAAATAAATGGAAGTATGGTGTGTATGACAATACAAGTGGAAAAGTGCATAACATTGTAGGTGGAAGGGTGCATAACTCTGAAGCAGGCTTGATCTTGCGCTTGAGGTAGAGGCACACTCATACTTCGGAGCATTGACAAGGCTTTGAAAAGGTACATCCGGAATACAATCACGAAATTTGCTGAAGGTGAAACACACTCAAATGCTTCCATTTTCCCTCTTTTCTTTTGCTTTACAGTCCGGAACCCATGTAGCTTCAGATAGGTCCTGGTTTTACTGTTCTCACGTGACCTAGGTTGAACCCCGCGACTTTATGAAAGAACCAATTCTGTTTTGCACAAATGTGGAGAACGACATGGCACTCGGAGCACAAAACGGTTTTATTTTTGAAATTGAGAGATGAGTTTTCGACCAGGTATTGAGCCTACGACTGAACACAGCAAAACGAATCAACAAGGAAATAAAAGGCACACAACCTAGACACGTCGAGTAACACTCGAAACGACTCAAAACAAGAATCGAGATAAAACAAAAAGACACGACACTCAGACGTGCACAGGGAGCCTATTTCACCGGGTAAGGTTTCCCACCCTTTCTCATTTGTGGTTCTCACATCACTCGGCCCTCAAGCTCTGTTTTTTCTGAAAAAGCCCTTTTCTCACTTTTCCTCTCATCGCACATCTCTCTATTCTTCGATCTCTCATTTTTCATCCCTCCCCTGGGTGGTTGTTGGATAAACAGCAAATTGCGGGCTCTTGCCCCTAGCATTCCGCTAGATTCTCTTTCTTCCGCTCACAGCTAGTGAATTCCTCCCACGGAAGGGTTGTGCTACAACTGGGTGTGTAGCAAATCTGCAGCTAACATCAGTTGATGATGCTTTGTTGGGGAGTTTGGACGTGATAAAATCTGTCCAGATGATGGAGTGGAATATCTTGCCCCACTCTAGTTCGTGCTTCGCACTTTGCTTGATACCTCGTTGGTTGGAGGATGTAAGAGCTTTCTACCGTTTTGTTGTGCCCTTTTCTGGCGAATACGGTGCCCTTTCCGACAAGTAGAGTGCCCTTTCTGGCAAGTATTTTGACAAACGGGAAAAGACAGAACACCTGACTCAGTTGTGCCCCTAGTTCATCATTTTGACCATTTTTTGCCTTTTGCTTTCTACTAAAACAGTTTTGACCAACATGAGAGTTAGATTAACGCGCTTGTTCGATTTTCTGATTTAAAATCATGCAAGTTAGGCTATGAGCACTGAGAGTTTTTCTTTTTTGGGTCCAAGAAATGGGCCAGTTTTGAAAAATGGAGTACTTTTCGAGAAGATTAGTCAACCTCAGTAAAAATTCTCAAAAACTATTTTTGCAAACGACCACTGCTCAACGAGCACGAAACCTACTCTTGAGATGCACAACCTCGGATCCATGGCAATGAAAAATTGCCCCTTGTCTGAAGGACACTGCATGGCAATGGAAAGTTACCCCTTGTTTGAACGGCACCGTGGCGCATTGAATGGCAACGGAAAGTTGCCCCTTGTTTGGATAGCACCGCAGCGCATTGTAGTCAGTCTTCAGAGTGACGAACACAACCAGACTCTCAGATACAGAGAAGACAAAGATGACCAGAACCATTGCATGGACACAGTCGATTTGGAAGTGTTTACGGCTAGACTTCAGAATGAAGTTGCCTACGTATCCCAAACATGGGAATCAAGCCTTACGTAGTTCGGGGTTAAGGTACACTCGGGTATTTAACTTCTCCTTTTCATGCTCTAACTTTTGCCAAGGCGCCTGTTGCGGGTTTTCAACCTTGCGAGCTTTGTTTTTCTGATTCTCTTCTTTTTTTTTTCTTTCTTTTCCTTGCATCTTCTTCATTTTTTTCTTTTTTTCTTTTCTTTTTTTTCATTCTTTGCATTTTTTTTTTCTTCTTTTTCTTGCTCTAACTTTTGCCTGGGTCGCCTTTCCGGGTTTTCGGCCCAGCGAGCCTCTCAAGGGTAAAAGTGTAGCTTTGTCCATGTCAAATGGTTTTGAGATCCTGAAGTCATCTGAATCCAAAAGAATGGCTGCTGTTCGCTGATGATGCAGGAGTCCATCCAATGGGGGCTGAATTTGCCCCTGGTGTTGTGGATCGGAACTCAGTTTTTCTTCAGCAATACTTTCTTCTTCCTCCCTCCGGGATTTGGCATTCTTGCCAGTCTTCATTGATTTATAGGATGATCCATCTTCGGCTCTTCGAGCACATCGGACATTTTTCTGCCCCTAGGTCGCGTGCTGCTTCGAATCTGGCCACACAGGCCTCACATTGCGATTGACCGTTGAACACTCTGAATTAAGGTCCAAGGCTTTGAAAGCAAGGGGTCGAGTCCCGAGGCTGAGAGCGATCCTAGGCTGCACAATCTCAAGAGCGATTCCGCACAGGTCTTCGCAGGATCGCGCAAAAACATTTTTTGAAATCTTTTAAGGAAGCGACAAATCGCTCGCGCTGAAGATAATGTGAAACCAGTCTGGATCAAGCCAGGGTCCTTCTCAGTACTCACGCTAACAAGCATGATTTCATTCATTAAGGGCTTGGCACGCCTCTCTTTCTCTCAAATGATCAAAGTTTTGCAAATCCCAAGGAATTCCTTCCTCTTCGTTTTCACCGCAGTGTTTAAAAAAAGTTTTCAAAAACTTAGGTCGATACAATGATTTCAAGGCACAGAAAAGACAGAGTTCTTTAGTCAAATACTGTCGTCTCATTCAGAACTTCCAGCATAACTGGCACAAGGCAGAAGCAAATGTGAGAGCATGAAGATCACTGCTGTTTTATTCAAAAAAAACTGTTGGCACAACTGGCTCCCTGGCAGAAACAGACTCAAAACAAAATGAAAAGACAAACGCAAAACAAAACGGTGACGCCCAAGGTAACACCCCCCGGAATCACCCGACTTCTATACAACAGGACTGACTCGATACAACAAGACAGACCCAAAACAAAAGAGACTGACTCAAAACAAAAAGACAGACTCAAAACAAAACAACAAAACAGACCCAATACCCAAGTCAGAAAGCACAAAAACTGGTATTTGCACATTGCTCAGAACAGTGCGTGCCATTCCCACATCTGGAGTTAATTGAGCGCCGCCCGCAGGTGGTTCATTCCCCGATCACATGGTCATATTATCCCCCAAGTTCACCGATCTAGTGTCGATAGACTTTGCAGAGCTTGGTGCGGCAATGACCCCGTTGTCAATCAGATCTTGCACTTCGTGGTGAAGACGAGAGCAATTGTCAGTACCATGACCGGTTTGTTGATGGAAGGCACAGTATTGGGCAGCATCATGCGTAGCTGAAGAGGATTCGGGAGAGGCCGAGGCTCAAGGGGTTTGAGATGGCCTTGTCTTATAAGGATTTGGAAAGCTTTGGACAAAGGCATGTGGAGGGCATGGAAGACCCTTTGACCTCGGGGTTGGTACTTCAAAGTTTGTGGATTTTTGCTGGACGCACCAGTAAAGTGCTTGGCAGGTGCTGGCCTGGTTTGTTGATCTCTTCTGGGTGCAGGATTATAGCTGAAAGGAACGTTTCTGATACAACGACCCTTCTCCCGGCGTGCCCCTTGATTCAAACTGCCCCAATCTTGAGTGGCAAAAATATCATCCGCAGTTTTTGCAACCATTGCAAGCACTTGCTGTTTGTTTAGTCCTTCGGCTTTCAAAGCCTCAACAGCCAAGAGAAGATGTTCATGGGGACCAATGCCTGTCCCTACCTTGTTCTTACCGTCTGCCTCCACTTTGCCAAGGGATTGGCATTCCCCAAATACAGCCCGTTCCAAGACTAGGGAGCCTTTTGACATGAACTCCCTGGTATGTGATGTGTTTGATGACGGAGCCGATGTCCCGGAGGCCAAATCTGTCACAGTTCTCTGAAGATCTTCGATCATTCTTTTTAGCTCAGAAGTAGTGGGTTCACGGGTTTGAGATGATTGGGGTCCAGGTGCATCCATCATGCATAAGTCCATGCTTTCTGGAATGAACACCTCAGGCTTGGGTAGATGGGCCGGGGTGATGTATATGCCGGGGTCGAAGGTGGATGGTAATGTATGGATGAGGTTGAGGTGGGGAGGTGACGAGTCAGTATTATCTTGAGGTCCTTTGGGTGGAGCTAGGGTCTCTTCGTCAATAAGATCCTGAATCTTATGACGAGGCGGATGCAACGGTTCGTATCATGACCGTGTTGTTGATGATAGGCACAGTATTTAGCTGGGTCATATCTTGGTGGAAGAGGATTTGGAAGGGGTTGGGGTTCTAGGAGTTCTAGGTGCCTTCTTCTTGCAGCTTTTTCAAAGCTTGGAGAGACTCATGTAAAGAGATGGAATCTCGGGCGTTTGGGGGCCGAGTTGAAGTGGTTGGTTTTTGGTCATTGAGGGATGAGTGTGATAGTGCTACTTCTGAGCATTTCGCAGCTGTGCTACCATCAGTAGTAGCATTGGAACTGCGAGCAACATTCCTCTTCAAAGGCTCATTACTTCTGCAAAGATCCCTTGTCTGATGGCATTCCCGATTTGAACCCCCATTTCATGAAGGGCTGGAAAAGTAAATAGAAGGTAGAACGACCATCTTTTGCAGCAACTGCCATGTAGATTCCGAACAATCATCCTGATCTGATCTTTGTCGGAAGGCCTTGTAGTCATCATTGAGGCCTTTGCTCTCCATCTTGTCACGAACTCTGAGAAACCCTCCTTGCTCTTGGCGGTGACTTCGAGATCACGAGTCGTTACCTCGATCTGTGTGTTATAGGAGTATTGAGCAATAAAGGCCTCAGCCAGCCCTTCCCAGTTCTGTTTCACAGAGTTCTCAATTTTGCATACCAGATTGCGGCTATCCCAGACAGGGTTCGGCCGAATAGTGACAATTTCTGGGCTGTGGTCAAACCCATTGCCTCAAGATATCAGAAAACAGTTGGAGGTGCACCATTGGGTCTTCAGAGCCATCAAATCGATCGATATGCGGCATTTTAACCATCCGGAAGGTCACCACTGAGTCGGTATAACCATCCTCTATATCAGGAATAGAGGGGCCCCCTGAGACTTTTTGAACAATTCTTCAAGCTTGCTCACTTTCAATGCTGTGGGTCCGTCTCAAACTCAAAGGGGAGTCTGGTAGGTTGGTGGGTGTTTTAGACAGCTGGGGTAGCACCGGGGGCGGAGCTGGCCCGCCTGGAATGTCCGTATCATCCTGGACGTGGGTTGCCTCCCGAGTATGGGAACTCTGGTGGGGGAGGAGCCAGGTGTGAAGTAGATACTCCAGTTTGCTGCTCTAACCTGGCAATTGTCTCTGCCTTTGGGCTATGACCACAGCCTGTTGCTTGGTGAATTCCGCTTGACGGACAGCATCTTGCTGCATGGCTTTCATACTATCCGGAGTTGGCGCACCATCTCTTCTAGACCCGACATATTGCCCTGATCTGACTGAGCAACTGGTATACCTGTGTCTGCCAGTAGGCTCAAAATCTCAACCTGGCTGTTCAAAGACCACTGGGGCTGGTACGCTGCTGTACTGGTGGTCTGTGCCTGACCGACCTTTTCACCCTGGCTCTGGTAAAGGAACACTGATTGCCCTTGAATTGAATCTCTGACCCAACAAAAGTCTATCAACACAAGTTCGGTGTACCCGGGAATATTGGGGCCTTCTGAAGTTATGGTTTCCAAAGACTGCCCTAGCAAAAGAGAAAACAGACAGCATCTCGACCTGATTTCACCTGAACAGATATGAGCATAGTTGAATGAGTGTGCTCTCTATTGAATTCTGCCCCAAAAAATTTTTTTTTCAGCCCTTGTTAAAAAAACTTTTGGGATTTTTTAACCCCCCCTTTTTTCAAGGTTTTTGGGGAAAAAAAAAAAAAACTTGAAAAATTTGTTTCCCGAAAAAAAAAAGAAAAAAAAAAAAGTATCTCCTCGTGTG
>NW_021025958.1:751625-783220 GCF_004153795.1 Camellia sinensis | reverse complement strand
AAGAAGTGCCAAACATGGACTGCTTTGCCAGATACAGAGTCGCCACCTAAATATTTTATTTTTGAGAAATTTAGAATCCCTGACTCGTTTGCCTAAGGCCACGTGTCCGTCATCACCAAAGTTGCCTCGGCTCGGGAACTTGGGTACGATTGGGGAAGGTCACTTCGTGAGCACCCCCACTCGCCCGATCAAAGATCGGCCTCTACTAACCATGATATCTATTTTTGAAAACATTATGTGTTCTTATTCCGGTTATTAGCCAGGCCTTGTAGTCATCATTGAGGCCTTTGCTCTCCATCTTGTCACGAACTCTGAGAAACCCTCCTTTGGCTCTTGGCGGGTGACTTCGAGATCACGAGTCGTGACCTCGATCTGTGTGTTGTAGGAGTATTGAGCAATAAAGGCCTCAGCCAGCCCTTCCCAGTTCTGTTTCACAGAGTTCTCCAATTTTGCATACCAGATTGCGGCTATCCCAGACAGGGTTCGGCCGAATAGTGACAATTCCTGGGCTGTGGTCAAATCCATTGGCCTCAAGATATCAGAAAACAGTTGGAGGTGCACCATTGGGTCTTCAGAGCCATCAAATCGATCGATATGCGGCATTTTAAACCAATCCGGCAAGGTCACCACTGAGTCGGTATAACCATCCTCTATATCAGGAATAGAGCGGGCCCCCTGAGACTTTTTGAACAATTTCTCAAGCTTGCTCACTTTCAATGCTGTGGGGTCCGTCTCAAACTCAAAGGGGCAGTCTGGTAGGTTGGTGGGTGTTTTAGACAGCTGGGGTAGCACCGGGGGCGGAGCTGGCCCGCCTGGAATGTCCGTATCATCCTGGACGTGGGTTGCCTCCCCGAGTATGGGAACTCTTGGTGGGGGAGGAGCCAGGTGTGAAGTAGATACTCCAGTTTGCTGCTCTAACCTGGCAATTGTCTCTGCCTATTGGGCTATGACCACAGCCTGTTGCTTGGTGAATTCCGCTTGACGGACAGCATCTTGCTGCATGGCTTTCATACTATCCGGGAGTTGGCGCACCATCTCTTCTAGACCCGACATATTGCCCTGATCTGACTGAGCAACTGGTATACCTGTGTCTGCAGTAGGCTCAAAAATCTCAACCTGGCTGTTCAAAGACCACTGGGCTGGTAGCTGCTGTACTGGTGGTCTGTGCCTGACCGACCTTTTCACCCTGGCTCTGGTAAAGGAACACTGATTGCCCTTGAATTGAATCTCTGACCCAACAAAGTCTATCAACACAAGTTCGGTGTACCCGGGGAATATTGGGGCCTTCTGAAGTTATGGTTCCAAGACTGCCCTAGCAAAAGAGAAAACAGACAGCATCTCAGCCTGATTTCACCTGAACAGATATGAGCATAGTTGAATGAGTGTGCTCTCTATTGAATTCTGCCCCAAAATTCAGCCTGTAAACTGATACCCTCAGGTGAACTGAATCCCAAAGTACTGAACTGGTGCCCGCAGGCCTGATGCCCAAACTTGTAGACTGATACATGCATTCCTATAGAGATGCACTCTAAAAGCACATAGCAGACAAGTGAGAGCCAAAACACCCCTATATTGGGGTAGGGTTTCCCTGTCCTATTTTGTCAGGAGCTAGGGTTTCACTACGCACGCAGCGGTTTCAAACAACCTATGAACGGGTAAGCAACCTCTCCTAGTTTGGAATGGTCACTATGGATCCGAATATGCACTAGGTCGAATGGTAAAAAAGGGTGCCCTGGTAAAACCGGGGTTTGTGTTCCCATACTGGCAGAGCCCACAACCGGTTAGCCTTATGGTCATGCCTTGACAAGACAAGCCTCCGGCAAACCGTTCAGGAATAGCAGATGGCAAACACGGTGTCCTAGGCGCACCAATGCAAATGCAATGCAAAGAAACACATAAGTGTGGTCAAAAACAGATATCACGAGTACGAGTCAAGTTCACTAAATCCCCAGTGGAGTCGCCAGAAACTGTAGACGTCCCCGAAAAACGGCGGGGGCCCCCGGTGATAGGAACGAGCTCCCCGTTCCGTCAATGGCTCAGCGACTTACAGCATAGACTTCTCCAATATTTCGCAAGGTTCTAAGTCTGAACCAACAGAGTCCAAATCCCGGCAATAATCGTTTTGAAAGAAAACAGACTTCCTATCTTGTACTCTCCTTTAAAATCTTTCTAATTACGTAACAATCTTCGGCACCGTTAATTTTTTGAAAGAAGTGCCAAACATGGACTGCTTTGCCAGATACAGAGTCGCCACCTAAATATTTTATTTTGGAATTTAGGAAACCCTGACTCGTTTGCCTAAGGCCACGTGTCCGTCATCACCAATGTTGCCTCGGCTCGGGAACTTGGGTACGATTGGGGAAGGTCACTTCGAGAGCACCCCCGCTCGCCCGATCAAAGATCCGCCTCTACTAACCATGATATCTATTTTTGAAAACATTATGTGTTCTTATTCCGGTTATTAGCCTAGATTTACTATGTGATGCACACAGCATACAAGTATAGTATAGACTGGATCGCCTGAATTGGAACAAAACATTTCATGTTTGTTTTTGAAAGATGGTTTGCTACTCGCAAGTAGGCTTAAAGATGCAGATTTTTCCACCCTCAGGTGGGCTTAAGAAAAGATGGTTTTGCCACTATCTAGTGCGCTTAAAACTCACAGTTGATGATTTGTTCCAATCCAAATAACCCAACCTTCACCCACAGGCATTCAGGCAAATATATCACATAAGCAAATAGCCTCATGGTAAGCATGCTATTCATGGCAGTCACTCACGCACATGCAAGGATGCTAAAGCATAAAACTTACCGAGTACTCCAAGCCAAAAAAGAAGCTAATTAGAAATCCATGCATGATCCTAACTATACAGAAATGCCTAATGCAACACATGCAAAAATGCAACTATAGCAGGCTCGGCTATTCTAAACATGGCATATGAGATGCAACAGCTAACAAGTATTCAACTTTGAAATTGAAATACAATGCAGTTAGTATGATGCGCCAAGCCCGGTGCATGCAAAACAGATGAATAAATGCAAACATGCTATCATACTGTATGCTAATTGAAATATGCCCTAATCTAACCATCGTAAGCAGGTAAATAAAAGGGAGAAAGACGTGGGGTTGGAAGACATACATCACACACACGCACACTTATTACAATTGTGCCCTCGCGCAGAGGGTCCGACAGAATAATACAGTCCAAATATATACAAATTCCTAATTAATTTACAAATTAACTAAGAAAAATAATAAACTGGCATGCAAGCCAGGGACTGCCTTGACTCTTCTTCTGATGATGGATGAAGCATGTCTGGGCTACCTTGCGCGGAAATCCACTAGGATGCCCCAATTAGCCTCTGTTTTGCAATTTATTCTTGGAAAGCGCGCCGAGCTCCGGAAGGTTGCTAATTCTTGATTTGCTGCAACAGAGGGCAGAAAAGGGACATAGCAATGTATTTTCACAAATGTATGCATGCCTCAATCCTCGTGCAACCAATCACGCATATCGATGCATGATGGCCGAGGAGTCAATTTGCTTTACTCAGTATAGAATGAATGCACATGAAAACTCAACTGAAACCTAACTCCATCATGGGTAATCCGGAGTGTCGGTGACTGGGGTATTGAGACACGTTCCGTCACTCGGAGTACGAAACGTACCTCGTTTCCCATGCCTGGGCTAACTCCTGTCCCTAGCACGATGCGATATGCATGACATGCATGAATGCAACTAATATACAACCTAGCATGCACAATGCTATGAAATGGCATACACGATGCACGAGGTAATGTGGCATACACAATGCGCTAGCATGCAACCTAGCATACACAATGCTATGAAATGAAATGGCATACACAATACACAAATGGACTTACACTAACACGAGTGGACCTCAGCCACACTCACATAGGAGGCCATAAGATGAAAATGAGAAAACTCGGAATACGTGCACACGGGCACGCAAACCGAGGACCGTACCTAAGGCACAAAATGCCACTCTAACAAGACATGGCAAGGCATGAAATATGATATGCAGACATGCAAATTTCAGAGGCAATAAGTGATGCAAAACAGCCCCGAAAGATGGCAAAATAGCACCCGATGCATGAAATGGTCCCGAAATGCAAGATTAAGCACATGAAATGACTGGTAGCTACATCAAGCATGCATTATTTGATCATGACATGTGAAGACAGATTCAAGGCAGCCCCAAAACAAGAATTGTTTCAGTTCTAAGCGAGGCCAAACAGCAAACACAAATAGGGCAAAACTAGCATGCAAATATGGCCCTAAATGTGAGACAAAGAAGCAACTCACAGCTGCTGACCGCAAAAAGATTAGGGCCCTTCAACAATGTTGAAGAGGGGCCCAAAATATGATATTTTACAGTACACAACAAACCACAAAAACCAACACAGGTATGGCTAAGCTCTCATGCAAGAAATGGGCCAAAAGATGGACAAAGAAGCAAGTGGTGGTTGCTGGCCTCAAACACAAAGGGGCCCATCAACAATGTTTAAGAGGGACCAAAAATAATGCACTTTACAGTTGATGGCCGGACCCAAAACAGTATGCATGCAGGCCTAAAATACTACACAAAATAAGGCCAAAAAGAGAGATATAGCACAAAGTATATAAAAGATGCCTCAAAAAGTGAAAGACCCTTAATGAAACATAAATAAGGGTTCAAAATAAGGTCATTTACAGTTCAGAGTAGAGCCCAAAAACAGAAGCATAAAAGGCTAACAAACCATGCAAAAATGGAGCCAAAAGAGAGATATAAAGGCAACTGATAAATGGAGGCCACAAACAGTGATGAGCCCTTCAACAATGTTGAAGAAGGGCTCAAAATAAGCAACTTTACAGTTTATGAAATGCCTCAAAACAGTCTACATGTAGGCCAAAAATACTACACAAGGAATATGCATACAAGAGGGATAATGAAGCAAGTGCATCAAAGAGGCCTCAAAGAGTGAGAGACCCTTAAACGAACATGAAAAATGGCTCAAAATGAGCCTAGTTCCAGTTAGGGTCAGAGCCCAAAACAGCAAGAAAGTATGACTTATATATGAATCAAGAAAGGGGTAGAAAAGGGAAAAAAGGAGCTCACCCTTGTAGACCAAGTCTTGACAGCTCTTTGGCTTGAGTTGCAGCACTCCTAGGCCTTGAAGAACAACCTCCAGCTGCTGGAATGGAGGATTGAAGGGCGAGGCATGGTGGTGGTATGAAAAGGGGTATAGGACTTGGAAGGTTTTAAGCTTGGAATAGAGAGGGAGAGAGATATAATGCCAAGGGCTTGAGGCAAAATTTTCCAACCCTAATATCAGAGCTGGAGCCTCTGACATATAGCAAAAATGGGGGGGAAAAGGGGGGGGGAAAATGGAGGGAAAACCAACCAAGTTTCCCTCCAAAATGCAGCCCCCCCGGATACAGAATCTGGGGGGAAAACAGATGCATATTTGCACTGTAGCTGATGTAAGGATTCTGGCCGGCCAGTTATCTAGGTTGCAGGTGGCCAGCCGGCTGCTTCCCATGGCCGGCCGGCCAAGGGTCAAAAGGGTCAAGTGTGATTAGTGGCCGGCCACCACAGAAAGAGGGCCTCTGATGTGTGCACAACACAACCCTGTGGTTAAACACTGGAAAAAGTGAACCAGGAGAGAGAACAACCCACTTTTCAAAGGGGTTCAAAAGGGTCAACAACAATTACTGGCCGGCCACCAAATATTGGTGGCCTCCCAGATGTGTACATCACAAATATGTGGTTTAGGATTCAAGGAAATGGCCCAAGGGTGTTCAACATTGGCTTTGAAGTGAGGAAAATCGGGCGACGGGGGGCGATGAAAGGATAAAGTTGGCTGACAGAACAATTACTGGCCTCCCACCCCTCTACGGCCTTCTTACCAATGAAACAGAGGTCCCTGCCAAAAATGAACCAAAACCAATGCAGAACGAAGGTTCGGGGGCCGAAACGCGCAGCCCGAGGCCCCGAAAACTGACTGTTAGGCACCGGGAGTGATGTTCGACCACGAAGTCGGTTTCCCGGGCCACAGTGTCCCTCAAAAGGGAGCAAATAAGATGTATGCCAAGGACCGGAGCAAACGGAGATAGTTAAGAGGTCCCGAATCGAGGCACACGGCCAACGGCTCCGAAAAACCGAAAACCGGACTCCAAACGGGCAAAATAGCCTATGACCACGAAACGTAGCCTACGGTCACTGAGAGAAGATCTACGAGACCTCTCCCTCCCTTCGAGAAGAGAAAATAGAGAAAACAGAGCCTAGTTCGCAAACCGAGGCAAAGCACACAAGAGCCCCGAAGTCCGGAGGGAAAGCTCGCAGCCGAGACTCTAAAACCTCAGGATGAGCACAATATGCAATATCCCCGAGCGCTCAACTGGTGACGTCTGAGTCTCAAGGTCGGTCAAAAATGGGGTGTCTACACACTCACACACATGCACGGATGCTAAAGCGTAAATGCTTAGCTAGTACTCCACCAAAACAGAAACTAGTTAGTGATCAAATGCATGATCCTAGTTCATGTTAAGATGGCTAATGCAACACATGCAAAATACAACTAGAAATAGGCTCGGCTATTCTAAGATGTCATGTGAAATGCAACTTGATACGTGTATTCAAATTGGAATTGAAATACAATGCAGTTAGCATGATGCGCCGAGCCCGGAGCATGTAAGACAGATGAATGGATGCACGCATGCAAAGCATAAGGTATGCTAATTGAGAATGACCCTAAAACTAACCATCATAAGCAGATAAGTAAAAGGGAGAAAGACGTGGCGTTCGAAGACATGCATCACACACACGCACACTTATTACAACATTGCCCTCTCTCGGAGGGTCCAAAAGAATAATACAAACCGGATAATCAACTAACTAACTAGCTAATTAATTATTACACAACACTTAACTAAATTAAGCAAACCAGTTAAGCTACATAAGCAGTAAAGAGGCCTCGGGAAGAGGGACAAATGCATGCATGCTTGGCTCCGCTTGGAAATCTATCGCCATGCTCATGTTGCCTCTGTTTACACTGCTCTGCATCTCTGAAGACTGCACAAGTCCTAAGGATGCTTCAGAATCACTCCCTGATCACTGTGGGATGTCACCAGCCAGGAGGAATGGTCACCGGCCATGGAAAAGTGGTCATCGACCAGTTGTGAGGCTCTCGGCCAAAAATTCATGGCCGGCCGGCACTAAATGTGGTCGGTCGGCCATCTCTTCCTGCAGAACCCTGTTTTGCTGCAGCAGAGGGCAGACAAGGCATGGCAATGCATTTTCAAAGCAATGTTTGCACCACCACCCTCCCTATCATGTTTAAGACTCAAGGGAGTATGGTACTCGACCCTCGGGCCATCAATCACGCATTTCGATGCATGATGGCCCAAGAGCCAAGTGTGCAATTTCAATGTCAAATGAAATGCACACAAAACATACAAAGGAGCCCTTCAAACCTCTATCATGATTGATTCAAGAGGCAAGAGATGTATGCAATGATACTATGAAACCTAAGCATGTAAGCTAAGTATGCAACATGAGCATGGGGACAAGCATGCAAACATGTAAGCATGTAACAACATATCAAATAACATGACAAAATGCAAGCTAACAAGCATGCAAGATGTAACATAAACATGCAAATGTGCAATACACGTGACGTGTTGAGCAACTAAACAAAGATGCACTCCAAATACAATATCACTTAAACATGCAACAATATGTTAACGGGCCAAGTATGTAACAACATGCAAGGCAAGCATGTAACAGCATGCAAAGGATGGTCTTAAACCAATATGGGCAGCTCTCAAATAGGCCCAAATCAGCGGCCAATATGCTAAAGGATAAGGGACAAAGTCGCATACAAACATGCATGGTAATTGGCCTAACACTTAAGCATTAAGGGTAAACTTTTAAGCACATTTAAAAGGAAAGAAAAGCATGCAAATGTGACAACAATTCATGCTCTGAAATGGTGCTAAGAGTGACGCCAAATCACATGAATAAGCCAAGTACGCAAGATTAAGGCTTAAAGCTTGAAACTAGGCAAGGGACTTGAACCAAAACTACACAAAACAAAGAGCATGTGGCAAGTATGACCCAAAACAGTCCTAAATCATGGTAAAGTAAGCCTAAAACATGCAATGACCAAAGCCAATAACAAGCTAGAACAAAGGGGCATGGCATGAGGCATACAAGGCCATAAAAGAGGCATTACACTACACCTTATACAACCAAACATGGAACGATTTAGGCGACCAAAAATTGAGATACGACATATCAAAATGAGCCCAAAAACCCACTTAGATGTCATCCCAATAACCTAAGCATGATGGCATACACAATGACGCATTCATGAGGCATACAACACTAACTCTTTAAAGCATTAAAGGAGTTATAAACGCAAGTATTCAAGCATGCTATATGGACTGAAATGACACTCTGAGTGATGCCAAACCACTGAAGTGATTCAAATAGAGCATGCTAGCAACTTGAACATCCGAAACCAACAAGCTCGATTACGTAGTAGCTATACAAAACAATGCAAGCGTGACCAAGACAACACCAAACAAACCTTAAGCATGGTAAAACAAGCCTAAAAGCTCCAAGGAGTTAAGCCAAAATCATGCTCAAAACACCGGTTACAACATGATGCATGTTAAGGCTAAAACACGGGATTACAAGACAAGTATATGAAGCATGCATGACATGTCTAAACCAACTTTGGACAGAGGTATATCATGGAAAAACAACACTGAATACCCTCTGAAATAGAGCCAAATATAGCTATGCACACATGCTACAACACAAGCCACTTATGCTAGCATCAAAGACAACAAGGAGAGGGGATGACCCTCTCCTATTTAGGACACCAAAACCACCTCTCCACCACTGAAAATCCTCTGGATTTCAGTGGTAGAGAGGTCATGCAAAGACCAAAACAATGGCCAAAAGGTATGGCCTAAAACAAGGCCTAACAAGGCCTTGGAGGGGGGAGACAACCCCAAACCTCAAAGTGACCTTAAACAAAGTTCAAAAGAAAGTAAAAATAGAACTTTTGTCAGTTATACACTAAGCTTAAAAATAGATGCAAGATAGGTTAAAAGCTTGTGCAAAAATGGGAAATATAAAGCAACAGTGGTCACCCTTGAAGAACACTTCAAGAACACCAACTCCAGCCCCTCCTTCTGATCAAAACCAACTTAAAAACTCTGAAAATAGTCCCTGAACACCTCAGTAACCAAAGTATGGTGTAACACTAGGTGTCTTAGTGCAAAACTAAGAACAAAACACACTTTAGGTCACAAAATGGGATCAAATAAGGGAATATAGATACAAAGCTGTATCTCACTCTCTAACCCTAATTCTCTGAACCTCTGGAACCCTTGAGGAGGGAGGAGAAGCTGCCTCTTTATAGAATTCTAATCTCAAAGCTTGTTGAAGAAGCTTAACAAGAGAAGCAAATCCCTCCATACAGATGTATGGAGGGGGTGCAAAATGGATGGTAGCTGTGATAGTTGGCATAAAATATCTGCCAAAAGCAGATGGAAGGGGGTCGACCAGCCAAAATGGCCAATTGACCAACAAAGGTGGCCGACCGACCACAAAATGTGCCGACCGGCCACAACCTTTGGCCAATGGCAAGGAAACAAGGCCAGTGGCATCATGCCATGGCCGGTGAGCTGTGGGAATGGCCAAAAAGCCATTCCCTGCCCTCCATCCAAAGTAAAAATCAACAAGTGTTTGGTCCAACCAAGCACAAAACAGTCAAGTTGAGAGATCCTGAGGCAAGGCGCATAGTCGAGACCTTCGAGAACTTAAAACGAACATGAACATGGACGATCGCCGAGTGTTCAAATGGTGATGTCCAAGTCTTGAGGACGATCAAAAATAGGGTGTCTATACAGGCAAGGCTGCCCTAGGCACAGGCAGCACCATCTCCACCCGCACCGCAACCGCAAGTAGACGGACCTCGAGTGATCAATGCGATTCACTCAAGGGTTAATGAGAACGAGGTACGTGGGGAGACTCAGAGGGTGAAGCACTTACAGCATGTGTATCATGTCCAGCAAAAGAGGCCTAGGACAGATGAGTGCCAGGGACCAATGGTGTCCTTTACTAAGGTAGACCTGGACATGGTCTAGCATCCACACAACGATGCTCTAGTATTGTCACAACCCAAACCGGCCCCTATAGGTTTAGTGTCGTAACCGGCCAGTAATCCAAGATTACCTTCGGCCTCAAAGACAAAATTCTAAAATATTTATAATCATGTCGAGGCCTAAAGCGGAAGCAAAACAAAAATAACAATGTCCATTGAGTTTGTGCATACATGATGACTAAAATAATTAAAAAATTTAAATACAATAATAATTTATATACAAATCTTATATATCTCACACACATATACATTTAAGACTTAACAAGATTCAAAGCTCTAACAAAACTAAGGGCTGATTTTCTTGGCTCTACTCGAGCCTAACTCGCTCCATTCCGGAAGCTCTTCAAAATGCTGACACGAGTAGACTCCGAGGCTTCCTCTATCCTTATTGCTTACTTTTCTCACCTACATAGACATATAAATAGTGAGCTAAAGCCCAGCAAGTAATAAAAAAATAAAGAGGTTAAATGAATGAAGTTCAACGATAGTACAAAAACATGTCTTACAATTTTGAAATGAATCTTAAATCATTTTCAAACTAAGGCATTTGCCATGTTATATGAAACTTTATAAACAAACATTTTCCATATCAATTCCCTTATCAAAACATATGCTTCATTTCCTAAACACAATCCATTTAAAATGCAAATCAATTCAATTAGCTATCATATCAATCCCTTGCAATGATAAAACCATTGTTTGATAGCATTTTCAATATAATTTTGATTTCAATTCAATTATGAATGATCCATTTTATTCCAATAGCAATACTCATTCGATGACAATATACGTGATATATCCAATAGAGTAACAATGTATCCATAACAATGGAACCTCAAGGGTCAACCAATATATCATATCCAATTATCCAATGGGCCACAGTATTCTTTCCTCCGGGCGAGGGCCAATGGGCCATGGTATTAATCTCCCCTAGGAAAGGGTCAATGGGCCATGGTATTAATCTCCCTCAGGCAAGGGTCAATGTGCCATGGTATTAATCTCCTCCAGGCGGGGGTCAATGGGCCATGGTATTAATCTCCCCCAGGCAAGGGTCAATGTGCCATGGTATTGTTTTCCCTAGGCGAAGGCCTATAATCAATGAGTCATGAATACATTTTCAAAAGGGAACTTCATTCATTTGTAAGAAACTTGAGTTTCAATAAACCATTCAATGAACAATAATAGTTTTGGTAAATCATCATAACATTTCAATAAACCATTCATATATCAATTTTGATAATAGTAACACTTTCGAAAATAAATATAATTTGAACATATCTTTATAAAGTTACTACTCACAGTGGGTTAAGTCGATATAAGGCCTCGGACGTCCTCCTAGACAAATTGCACAACAAAGATACAGTAGAAGCACTATTCAATATTCATTTCATATTATAGCATGATTTACAATATCCATAATTGGTTTAATCACTAATTTTTACATAATTTTCAAACACTTCCAAAATTCAATTAAACTTCTATATACATAATTCAACCCCTCAATTTCATGATTCTACTTTCAATTTCGGCAAAATCATGAATTATCATCATAAATCAACTTAGGGTTTTCAAGAAAGAACTAAGGTTTTCTAGAAAAATTGAAACTTCTCACATCACTACTTTTAATTCCAAATTTTCCCTTGATTATACACCTAAGGTTCATAATCCACAAGCTTAATCCAACAATTAAACCCCAACATTTCAAACCCTAAACCGCCAAATTCCATGATATAACTCTATATGCTCAAAAATGTAGATTTTGCATTTATATAATCAAAATTCCACAAATCTATCTATTAATGCAAGTATTGAAGAAGAACTAGGACCTTCCCTCGAGAATCAATCAAGAAAACAAAGCTCCACGAAGAATCCTTCACAAATCCAAAATTCAATCGGTTGAAAATGTTGAACTTCAAGCCTCTTCACTTTCTTGTAAGGGATCTTCCCCAAATCTTAGAAGAATGGAGAGTATTTGGAGTCAAAAACCTAGGGTTTTCAGACCTAGGGTGAGAGGAAGGAGGAAGGAAATGGAAAATGCAAAGAATGATCTAGAAATGTGCCTTTAAACTTGCTGAACTCGCACAGTCCGCTCGAGCATCGCTTTTCCCGCTCGAGCGTACCTACTCTAGCACAGATTCCAAAACTTCAAATGGGCATAACTCTCTCATTCAGACTCCGTTCTAGGTCATTCTTGTGTCCAAATTGAAGCCCCGGAAACAAGATTTCCGATGGTTCTACCCTCACATCCAAATTCAAAGTGTGGAAATAGAAAAGGGCAAAAGAGTGATGGATGTTCATACGAAAAATTATCCGAATTAAATTGTTGGTTCACTCTTACTTTACCATTATGTTGCCACTTCAATCAATACCCCAAAATAAAATAGGGAGGTTCCAAATGCACTAATAAAAATTCAAGGGCAATCTCACTTTCCACGCTCGAGTGTCGCTTTCTACGCTTGAGCGGGCAGACAAACAAAGCCGTCCGCTCAAACGACTACTCCTACGCTCGAGTAGGAATTTGCAACTCTCAGAATTTTGGACAAACTGCAAAAATGTTGGGAGCCTCTCAAGTCCACTCAAGCGTCAACTCCCCCGTTCGAGTGGATGTAAAAATTTCTTGATCGTTACAGGTAGTGACCCTTAAGATTGGAGAATGTCAGGTAAAACGCATTCTGATTGACCAAGGTAGCTCTTGTGGCATCATGTATGTCAGATGTTACAAGGAGTTTGGCTTACACCAAGATGATCTGGAACAGTCCAACAGCCCAATGGTCGGGTTCAATGGAATGCCGACCTGGCCCCTAGGAGTAATAAATTTGGAGGTGCAGGTAGGCAGCACCAAGAAGGTAAGCACAATGTTCACAGTAATTGACACCCCCTCCCCTTACAATGTTATCTTGGGAAGGCCATGATTGCACGCAATGAGGGTTGTTCCCTTAACACTGCACCAGCTTTTGTGGTTACCAATAGAGCACGGAATTGAGGAGGTCAGAGAGGATCAGATGCAGGCAAAGAATTGCTCCATGGCAGTAATGAAATCCACCTGCAACGTGTAAGAGGCAAAAACAGTAGAAATTAAGGATGAGGACATGGATGTCCTGGATGATGTCAGCAAAATGCCAGCCGATAAAAGCAAGGAAGCCTTAAAGAAAATTCTAGTCCAAAGAGGTAATGAAGAGTGCTTCTTCCTTCTCGGCTCAGGACTGGCCGAGAAGGAAGAAATGGAGTTAGAGTCATTCTTGCGAGCAAGCGTGGAGGTATTTTCCTGGATGCCATACGAGATGCCTGGCATTGATCCTGAGGTCACTTGCCATTGACTAAATCTAGATAGGTTCGCTAAACTTGTCATTCAGTGAGCAAGGAGGCCGACGTTGGTTCATATGGAGGCAGCAGAGGAGGAAGCGGACAAATTGTTAGAGGCTAGAGCCATTCGAGAGGTAAACTACTCAACTTGGGTGTCAAACACAGTTGTTGTGAAAAAGAAGAATGGAAAGTTGAGGGTCTGCGTGGACTTCACCAGCCTGAATAAGGCTTGTTCCAAAGACAGTTTCCCACTCCCCAAGATTGACCAATTAGTAGATACCACTTTAGGGCATGGAAGGATGAGCTTTCTAGATACTTACAGGAGATACCACCAGAAAGTAATGCACCCCCTTGATGAGGAGAAAACTGTAGTTATCATCCCAAAAGGGCTGTATTGCTATAGAGTGATGCATTTTGGGTTGAAAAATACATGAGTAACCTACCAGAGGTTGGTGACCAAGATGTTTAGACATCTGATTGGAAAAATAGTGGAAATATGCATTGATAACATGGTTATGAAGACCAAAGAACCTACGAATCACCTCGTCGACTTGAAGGCAGTTTACGATATTCTTAGAACATATCGACTCCGACTCAATGCTTCAAAATGCGCATTTGGAGTTGGGTCTGGTAAGTTTTTGGGATACCTAGTTACTAGAGGGGGCATTGAGGCAAGCCCAGATCAAATCGAGGCCGTTCTTGACTTGAAGAACCCAACATCGGCAAAACAAGTATAGATGCTGACAGGAAGGGCCGCAGCCCTGAGTAGGTTTATGAGCAGAAGTTCAGATAAGTGTAAACCATTTTTTAGTTTATTGAAAAAGGGCAAAGATTTTTTGTGGACAGAGAAGTATGAAGTCGCCTTGGCTGACTTGAAAAAATACCTGACCACAGCTCCAGTTCTCTCAAATCCAATTCCTGGAGAGGAACTTTTCTTATACTTGACAGTTTCGGAGCATACAGTGAGTGCAGTGGTAATCAGAGAGGAGAAGGGAGAACAAAGGGCAGTATACTATGCGAGTAAACCCTTAGCAAGTGCAGAGACCAGGTATTTACCCTTGGAAAAATTAACAGTAGCCCTGGTGATGGCTTCAAAAAAATTGAATCATTACTTCGAAGCCCACAAGATTGTAGTACTGACTAAGCATCCCTTGAAGTCCCTACTGCAACAAGGAGATCTAACAAGCAGGGTGGCCAGATAGGCAGTAGTGTTGGGCCAATATGACTTAGAGTTTAGGCCTAGAACAACAATTAAAGGTCAGGATCTGGCCGACTTTGTGGCCGAGTTCACACTCAGTGCCGTCCCACGTCGGGCTCTGGTAAGTCGTGGCTTAAGGTGTCTAGGGAAACAAGAAGAAACCCAGTTGGGAATAAAAAAAACCCCACAGTAGAGTAGAAGAAGGTAGAGAAACCAAAACTTTGTGATATCTACATCGGCAACTCCTTCTGCCTATTTGTTGATGGAAGTTCAAACCGTCAAGGAGTAGGGGCAAGAGTAGTGTTAGTATCGCCAAATGGGCGAATATTGGAATAGTCTATTTGCTTGGGGTTCAAGGACTCAAATGATGAAGCAGAGTATGAGGCACTAATCACAAGGTTGAAGTTAACAGCAGCAAAAGAAGCCAATGAGGCGGTAGTCTTTTGTGACTCCCAACTTATTGTGAACCAAGCAATAGGCAAATATGCAGCCCGAGATGAAAGAGTGATAGCTTATATCAAAGAAGTTGTTAGACTGCTAGCCTTATTTCAGGATTGCCGACTACAATAGGTTAGCCGAGACGATAATAGCCACGCTAATGCCTTGGCTAACTTGGCTAGTGCAATGAAATCAGGGGAGGCAAGGACAATAATGGTTGATTATTTGTTAGGCCCAAGTGTGGAACCACTAATCACAGAGTATGAAGCAATGTGTGTGGAAATGGGTCAAAGTTGGATGGATGCAATAGTGATGTTTCTTAGGGACGACAAGCTACCAGATAACCGCAAAGAGGCGCATAAGACTAGACTGAAGTCAACAAGGTTTAGCTTAATAGCAGAAGGACATCTCTACAGAAGGTCTTTTATTGTTCCCCATTTGAGGTGTGTGCATCCCTTCCAGGTTGAAGACTTCTTGTATGAAATACATAAAGAGGTATGTAGAAGCCATGTTGGGGATAGATCACTTGCTCATAGGGCCATTACTTAGGGGTACTGGTGGCCCTACATGCAGAAGGATGCTAAAGCCTACGTCAGAAAGTGCAAGAAATGTCAAAGGTTCGCAACTTTGATACATCAACCAACAGTAGATTTGAACCCAGTGTCCAGCCCTTGGTCATTTGCCCAGTGGGGCATGGATCTTGTTGGACAACTGCGCCATGCAACTGGGCAAAGAAAGTTCCTGCTGGTTACAACTGATTATTTCACAAAGTGGGTAGAAGCTGAACCCCTTGCGAAGATTCAAGATATTGATGTGAAGAACTTCATATGGAAGAACATCATCACGAGGTTTGGGGTCCCAAGGGCAATAATAGCAGACAATGGTACACATTTTGACAGTAAGCTAATCAAAAGCTTCTGTGTAAAGTACAAAATAAAAAACTACTACTCTACTCAAAGTTTCCCTCAGAGTAATGGTCAAGTAGAAGCATCTAATAAGACTGTCTTGGATGGGATCAAAAAGAGGCTGGAAGCAGCAAAGGAAAAACGGGTGGAGGAGTTGCCCAATTTACTCTGGGCATATCGAACTATGCCGAGAAGATAAACTGGGGAGTCTCTGTTTGCCATGGCTTATGGCACTGATGCAATTATCTCACTAGGTCGGCATTCCAGGGATCAAAACCCAAGGAGTGGAAATGGTACTTATGAGGCATTTCTAGCCCGAGATCTAGACCTACTGGAGGAGTAAAGGGAGAGAGCAGCAATTCGGCTGGGGGCATATCAGCAACAACTTGTAGGGCTTACAACAAGAAGGTTAACCCAAGAGAGTTCAAAGTGGGGGACCTTGTGCTAAGGAAAGTGGTTGGCAACAAGAAGGATCCTAGGTAGGGCAAGTTAGACCCAAATTGAGAGGGGGCTTATAGAATCATCTTGGTCCCTGGCAATGGGGCATATCAGCTGGAGGACAGTAATGGCAACGAGTTGCCGAGACCCTGGAACACTTGCAACTTGAAGTTTTTCTATCACTAGATTTTTGTTTTTTGAAGTTTATGTCATAATTTTATTAGCTGAAGTAATAATAAAATTTAGTTTCATGAATTTGAAATTTGTGTGATAGGACTGACCAGTCCCATGGCGATTACTACAACAAGTTGGGTCTTGAATGACGAAATTTTTTTGTCTTCAAAGAGCTAATTTCGTCACTATAGCTATTTGTGAGGAAATATTTTCGTCACCGGTTTCATCATTGAATGTTTGTCACTAAGAACCAACGTGATGAAAAATAATTTCGTCACCAATGAAATTACTTCAACGATGAAATTTTTTGTCACCAATAAAACAGCATTTTGTCGCAAAAAATTCTCATTTTCATCACCAAATAGTTATTCAATACCATATTTATAACTTTAGTTGACTGTAGGGAAGTGGTTTGGAAATACTCTTCGGATCCTGGGAAACGCTGGTGATCCTTAGCTAGTCACCTGAAAAGATACAAGCACTCCGATCGGGGGTGCCGGAATTAGCACTCCGACGGACAAGTTAGTTCAGACACTCAGGATAGCTTATTTACTATGTTTTTATGAAGTGATTCTTGCATACCTTTCTATAACCGTTTTTCCTGTATTTATACCTGTTCTTTTTGATCCTCGGGGCCAGGGCCTACTTTTTGATCATTGTCCTTTCTTTCATTCGGAGCTACTGATCTCCATCTATTCGGCTTTACTCACGTATTCGGCATCCTAGTCACGCAATATGAAGCCGGATAGTATCTAATTTCTGGAGCGCGCATCCTCCGACTCTTCTATTTATTAGGCTCCCACAATTGCCCCCCAAGCATTTCACCGATGACAGTTGGCTAGAGTGCTTGGTTTTGAATTCCTAAAAGTCGGAGCCGAAATTCGGCGGTTGGCCTTATCCTCCTGCGGACATTTAAGCGCACCCCTTTCGATTGTCGTGTCGACTCCCCGCCCCCTCGTACGTGTCTATTTATTGCGATTTGAAATTTCGAGGTCCTTTCCAGTATATATTTTATGATGCTCATTGCTAGATTGCCTTCTGGATCGTCCCCGAAACGCTCCTCCGATAGCCTCTTCGTCCTTTGTAAGTTCTCTCCTCCCTTGCTTCGAGGACTCTTTCTAGTTTATTCCTTTCTCGGCATATTCTCATAGACTCTAGGATATGGTGAAACATTTAAAAGACCTCCTCTCGTCAGATCGTATTGCTGGCTTTAAATGCCATTTCTCTATTCCTGATGATGTCCGTCTGTCGCTTGTGGCAGACGGCACTCTTGATATGGAGAGGGAGGATGAAACCACGATTGTCTTTCCTATTTTGTCAATTGCAGAGGGTGGAGTCTGTTTCCCCCTTCACCCGTTTCTTAGGGCTGTGCTTCGCCATTGGGCTTTAATCCCTTCCCAACCTAATGTGAATTTCTTTAGAGTCATAATGGGGTTATAGCGCTCAACCGTCACCTAAGAATTAACCTTGGCATTCCAGCCATCCGACATTGTTATGCCTTGGCTAAGTCTTCTGGTCGGCACGGGCGTTTCTTCCTTAGGGCCAAGGATGTCAACCATCAGCTGATAACTATGCTTTCCAATTCTGGAAAACGAGTTGATGATGTTATGGTCATTGTCCAGGGTAACTGGGAATTTGGCGAAGGGGAAGATCATGCCGACCCTATTCCTAGATGGAGGAGCGAGCCAGATGGCTGATTGTTTTCTCGCTTTTATTATTTGTTCATTTTTGTTGTAAAGCCTCTTTTTTGAAATGTTACGGCTTGGCTTGTGTAGGGAGAAATTTGAAGAAAGTTATGTCTTCAACTGACGGCGCCATTCTTTCGAATATCGAAGTCGCGCTCAAATATTTCGGCCGTCGAAGTCTTCAGAAACAAGGCAGGGCGGCCCACATTCTGCTTCGTTACGAGCCGACATATACGACCTTCTCGGCGACGGAAAATATCCCAGTTCCGGAGGATGAAGATTCTCTCATCCCTCTCATTTTGTTCGACTTCAAAAACTTGACACTGGTTGGCTTTGAAGGGTCGGATTCGGAGCGAGGTGTAGCCAATGTTACCAAATCAGATCAATCCGAAACCGAATCTGACGCAGTATTGAATTCGGTCGATCCCCCAACCGCGTCGGGCCGAGGGGATATTTTGCTTGACGGTGTTTTTCACAATTTAGAGGATATTCCCGCTACAAACCCCGTAGACATGACCGGGTTAAGCCTGACAAAACTTGCCAGGAAGGCGAATGCGGAAAGGTTGGCCGCGCGGCGAAGGGCGGAGGCCCTTCCATCTGAAGCACCACCCGCCACCACATCTCAATTTTCCCTGCCTGCTAGCGAATCAGAGTCCTTCCACGTCATTGAGGTAGAGACGACGGAAAATCGGGATGCCGAATCTACTTTGATCATGCAGGCCGGCTAAGAAGTCGAAGCAGAGAAACGCTCCGCCGAGTTTGAAGCCGGTGTAGAAGAACATGGCAAACGTCCTCGATTAGAGGGATCGGACGTGATCGTTCCTTTTGTCATTCAGCTGATAATAAAAAACGTGTCAGTTTCTTCTGATGCTTCGGCGCTTGAACATCCAGAAGTTGCATTCAGCTTGGCTACGTCCGTGTCTTTGCCGCCTGACAAGGAGGCTTTTCGGGTGGAATCGAATCTAGATGTGACAGCACTTGCCGCCCAATCGGCACTTTTGGTACATATTCGAACTTAGCTTCACTTAATCCAAATACTGTTGAAGTTATGGTTTTAAATTCTTGTTTTACAGACCGTCGGATGGATAGCCGATATGGGCCGTTGACATCGCGACGCCGTCAAACAGATTGGTCATTTACGCGAGGAAGTTGAAGGCCAGAGGAGAAGGGCCGAGGTCGAAGCTTTGAGGGCGGACAAGGAAGCCTCAAGGGCCGACGCTGAGATAGAGAAGGCTCGTTACGCGGATCAATTGAGGTCGGATGCCGAGAGGAAGGCGGACATGAGCGAAGATGCGCTCAAGTTGGCCCAGAAAGCGATCTCCAAACTGGAGGCTGAGTTGGCTGAATCGATGATGGCGAAGGAATCAACCGAATCGGAGTCTTCCAAAGTATTCGAGGCCGGGAGGAATGCTGGACTCGCCGAGTACGTGGACCAAGTCCCCAAGTTTGAAAATCGGGGATTCAAACATGGCTAGCACAAAGCCCTTGCTGCTGCTAACGCTTCATTGATTGTGCCAATACCATATGAGCAAGTGGAAGTTGAGCCATTGGAGTCTGATTCCGATGGCTGATCCGGTCGACTAATAGTTTTTAGGATGTCGAATGTATTTTTACGGTTTTAATTTAGCATTTTTCATCTTGTAGCTTTCTGTTTGGTAACTTGAGTATATAAAATTTCTAGAGTTGTGCTCAACTGGCTAAGGAAGATGTTGTTGATGAATGTTATTGCTTTCGGTTATGGTTAGATCGGCTGCTTAGCTTAGGTATTTGGCCAATCAGATCTGCCCTTGCCTTAGCCAGGGCACGAGCTTGAGAAGCCGAATGGCGTAACTCGTGGACTAGCTGAGGCACACATTGATCAGCGCTTGTGCTTGAAAACATGGTGAACCGGATTAGTAAATCTGCCCTTGCCTTAGCCAGGGCACGAGATTTGAGAAGCCGAATGGCGTAACTCGTGGGCTGGCTGAGGCACACATTGATCGGTGCTTACGCTTGAAAACATGGCCGACCAGATTAGTGAATCTGCCCTTGCCTTAGCTAGGGCGCGAGCTTGAGAAGCCGAACGGCGTAACTCGTGGGCTGGCTGAGGCACACATTGATCGACGCTTGCGCTTGAAAACATGGCCGACCAAATTAGTGAATCTAAGCCGAATGGTGGAACTTGTGGGCTGGTTGAGGCACACATTGATCGGTGCTTGCGCTTGAAAACATGGCGGACCAGATTAGTAAATCTGCCCTTGCCTTAGCCAGGACGTGAGCATGAGAAGCCGAATAGCGCAACTCGTGGGCTGGCTGAGGCACACATTGATCGGCGCTTGCGCTTGAAAACATGGCAGACCAGATTAGTAAATCTTCCCTTGCCTTAGCTAGGGCGCGAGCTTGAGAAGCCGAATGGCATAACTCGTGGGCTGGCAGAGGCACACATTGATCGGCGCTTGCGCTTGAAAACATGGCTGACCAGATTAGTGAATCTAAGCCGAATGGGGGAACTTGTGGGCTGGCTGAGGCACACATTGATCGGCGCTTGTGCTTGAAAACATGGCGGACCAGATTAGTAAATCTGCTCTTGCCTTAGCCAAGGCGCGAGCCCGAGAAGCTGAATGGCGTGACTCGTGGGCTGGCTGAGGCACACATTGATCGGCGCTTGCGCTTGAAAACATGGCCGACCAGATTAGTGAATCTAAGCCGAATGGTGGAACTCGTAGGCTGGCTGAGGCACACATTGATTGGCGCTTGCGCTTGAAAATATGGCAGACCAGATTAGTTAATCTTCCCTTAGCTAGGGCGCGAGCTTGAGAAGCCGAATGGTCCTAACTCGTGGGCTGGCTGAGGTACACATTGAATGGCGCTTGCGCTTGAAAACATGGCGGACCAGATTAGTAAATCTGCCCTTAGCCAGGGCGTGAGCTTGAGAAGCCGAATGGTCCTAACTCGTGGGCTGGCTGAGGTACACATTGATCGGCGCTTGCGCTTGAAAACATGGCGGACCAGATTAGTAAATCTGCCCTTGCCTTAGCCAGGGTGTGAGCTTGAGAAGCCGAATGGCGTAACTCGTAGGCTGGTTGAGGCACACATTGATCGGCGGTTGCGCTTGAAAACATGGCCGACTAGATTAGTGAATCTAAGCCGAATGGTGGAACTCGTGGGCTGGCTGAGGCACACATTGATTGGCGCTTGCGCTTGAAAACATGGCGGACCATATTAGTAAATCTGTCCTTAGCCAAGGCGCGAGCTTGAGAAGTCGAATGGTCCTAACTCGTGGGCTGGCTGAGGTACACATTGATCGGCGCTTGCGCTTGAAAACATGGCGGTCCAGATTAGTAAATCTACCCTTAGCCAGGGCGCGAGCTTGAGAAGCCGAATGGTCCTAACTCGTGGGCTAGTTGAGGCACACATTGATTGGCGCTTGCGCTTGAAAACATGGCGGACCAGATTAGTAAATCTGCCCTTGCCTTAGCTAGGACGCGAGCTTGAGAAGCCGAATGGGCCTAACTCGTGGGCTGGACAATTGTCATCTGACTTTTGACGTTTGGGATTACTGACGTTGCCTCGGGAGAGCTGCATACATTGAAGGATAAGTGGCGCGGGTGCACGCCAGAGGCCCTACTTATTTCCATTCAGGCAACTTAGGAGCGACGAAGATTGGCTAAATTAGACGCCGCAATGAGTCGCAGTAGCGAGCCTATGCGTACGGGAAGAAGAATGCCCTAGGATCGGGAAACACAGCAGCCCCTTAGTCGTCGAAGCATATCGCCCCGGAAGGACAGGCAACAACAGGGAAATTCTCCGCGCCCGTGACCGAGAATCGAGCCTGATGCGACGCCACGACCGTTGAGTTTTGCGGTTTTAGTGAGGAATAGACCAATGACGGAGGCGGATTCTATTATTAAAGACCCAGGTGTAGCAGTCGAGTTCGCTCGACAGATCTTCCCGTCGGAAGTCCAACAATCGATGGTCGGACGTCAAGATTTCGAAGTATTTTGAGACGGCATACATGGGGCCGTGAAAGGACTATATACTGCTCACAAAGTCAGCATGTGTCTGCGGGAAGCGCGACGTGAGAGTGAGAAAAAGGATGAAAGGAATCGCAGTCTGGAGATTCGTGCGGAAAAGGCTGAGCGTAAGCTTCGGGAGCTGAAGAATGTTCAAACAAGCGCGTCGGTGGCGGTCGGTCAAGCTAAATTGGTCGTTGAGAGAGTGACCCAACGGACCTCGGGTTATGAAAAGGGGTTTCAGGACGGCCTGAAGGTCGGGATAGAGAAGACCAAACGAGACCTTGCCGAGGAGGTCTGCCGATGTGAAAATCATGGATTCAAGCACAGCTGGATCAAGGCCTTTCAAACCGAGGAAACTCTCAAAGCCGTGGGCGTTGATTCGGCCTCACCCCTGTATCATCGCTTCTACTTTCCTTATTCCGATTTCGAAATTGAGAAGAGCGACGATGGGGGTGCCAAATGAATAGACTTTGCGCTGAATAAATAGAATTTCTTTTATTTTCAACGTTTGTATTCGGTCTTGAAATGTTGTGTTTAATTAATCGTATTATTTCAACTTTCTGCCAAGGTTTGTGTTGCGTGGCGTAAATATTTAAACATGTATTGATCAGCTTGAATTAAGAACAATTCTGTGAATATGCATTCGGCCAATGAAGTTGTGCGAATGCATCTCAAAAAGGCCAATCCGGAATCGGAGCCTTAATCGGCCCTGAGGTGTCATGTACCGAAAGGGGCTCCGAGTCCGGAGACTTGATCAGCCCTAAGGTATCATGCACCGAAGGGGGGCCCCGAATTCGGAGACATTAATTTGGACAATCGTGATATCCACGAAGGGTGCTCCAAATCCGGAGACTTAGTCGGCCCTAAGGTGTCATGCACCGAAAGGGGGCTCCGAATCCGGAGACTTAATCGGCCCTAAGGTGTCATGCACCGAAAAGGGCTCCGAATCTGGAGACTTTATCGGCCCTAAGGTGTCATGCACCGAAAGGGCTCCGAATTCGGAGACTTTAATTTGGCCAATCGTGATATCCACGAAGGGGGCTCCGAATCCGGAGACTTTAATCGGCCCTAAGGTGTCATGCACCGAAAGGGGCTCTGAATGCGGAGACTTAATCAGCCCTAAGGTGTCATGCACCGAAAGGGGCTCCGAATCTGATAACTTTAATTTGGCCAATCGTCATATCCATGAAGGGCGCTCCGAATCCGGAGACTTTAATTTGGCCAATCGTGATATCCACGAAGGGCACTCTGAATCCAGAGACTTTAATCGGCCCTAAGGTGTCATGCATCGAAAGGGGCTCCGAATCTGGAGACTTAATCGGCCCTAAGGTGTCATGCACCAAAAGGGGCTCCGAATCTGGAGACTTTAATTTGGCCAATCGTTATATCCATGAAGGGCGCTCCAAATCCGGAGACTTTAATCGGCCCTAAGGTGTCATGCATCGAAAGGGTCTCCGAATCCGAAGACTTTAATTTGGCCAATCGTGATATCCACGAAGGGCGCTCCGAATCTGGAGACTTAATCGGCCTTAATAGGCTTGATCGGCCCTACGGCCCTAATTAATCAAGGCTTGGGAGTGGGCTTGAGAAAGCAAGAAACTTTGTATTGCAAATGTGGAACATATATAAGTATCAAGCCCACAAGTCGGTTCAATGATAGAATTTACGTAAATGTGTTGAATTCCAAGGCCGTGGCAGGCTTCTTCCTGACATGTCTGAGAGCCGATATGCCCCTGTTCCTGTGATGGATTCTATTTGATAGGGGCCGTCCCAGTTTGGACCCAATTTTCCATCGGCCAGTCTTCGGTCGGCTGGAAGTACCTTCTTCAGGACAAGCTCTCCTGGCGTGTATCAGCGCAACTAAACTCGCTGATTATACGACTTGGCGAGCTGCTGCAGATACCGTGCCATGGATGCCAGGGCGCGGTCCCTTTGTTCCTCGATGAGGATCAGATCCAGGGCAAGCATCATGTCGTTTTGGCCCGTGTCAAAAACTTGTGATTTCAGAGTTGGGAGGCCGATTTCCAAGGGTAAGATTGCCTGGGTTCTGAAGCATAGAGCAAACGACGTTTCTCCAGTGGATCTCCTCGGCGTAGTACGATGAGCCCACAATACACTCGGCAATTCTTCCACCCATTTGCTTTTAGCTTTTTCCAGCCTCTTTTTGATGCCGTCCAAGATGGATTTGTTAGAGTGTTCGGCTTGACCATTGCTTTGGGGTAGGCCGGTGTCGAGAAGTAAGGCCGAATGCCATATTTGCTGCATAACTCTTGATATACGCCACAATCGAACTGGGTGCCATTGTCTGAGATGAGAGTTCTCGAAATACCGAATCCTGTTATGATGTTTCTGCATACAAAGCGTTTAATGTCGGTATCTCGTATATGTGTTAAAGCCTCCGCTTCGACCCATTTTGTGAAGTAGTCTGTCGCGACGATTAAGAATCGCTTGTTCCCTGGGGCCCTGGGCAACGGTCCTACGATATCGAGTCCCCACTGAGCAAACGGCCAAGGGCTGGTGATAGAGTTCAACTCTTCAGCAGGCAGATGGGTTAATGGGGAGAACTTTTGGCACTGTTCGCATTTTTTTACATAACTCTCCGCGTCAGCTCTCATTGTCGGCCAATAGTATCCCTACGTTATAGCTCGATGGGCCAGGGAGCGTCCGCCAGAATGGGCACCACAACTGCCCTCATGTATCTCTGTCAGAAGCCCCTCCACTTTGTCGGGGTGCACGCATTCCAAATATGGACCAATGAGGGACTTTTTGTAAAGCCCTCCTTGCGGATCCAGATAGTATCGCAGGGCTTTATTTCGCAGCTTGTGTGCTTCTTTTTTGTCCTCTAGGAGTTGTTCAGATGAGTGGAATGCAGTAATGGGGTCCATCCAGCTTGGTGCGGATTCTATAACGTTGACATGGATTTCATTCGGAGGGCCAATGCTTGGCTTCGGGACGAAACCTACTTCGATGGTCCGCTTGATCTCAGAATTGATGGTGGAGGCTAGGCACGCCAAGGCATTCGCGTGTGTGTTCTGGTTGCGTGGTATTTGGTTCAGTTCGTGATGGTCAAATTTTGCCAGCAAGGAATTGGCCATTTTCATGTAGGCCGCCATACGGTCGTTTCTTGCCGCGTATTCCCCCTTTAGCTGATTGACTACCAATTTTGAATCACAAAACACAAGTAGACGCCGAGCACCGAGAAGGTGCTCATTCTGCAGACCAGCTAGAAGGGCTTCGTATTCGACTTCGTTATTTGATGCTTCGAAGCCAAGCTTAACGGCCTGCTCAATTATTGTGCCGTCTGGAGACATGATTACAACTCCGGCGCCACTGCCCCTTTTGTTAGATGATCCATCACAATATAATTGCCAAATATCCCCAACATAAATTCTCCAGTTCAGCTTTGGTAGGACTTCAGCCTTTGGTCGAGCTTCATCAGGTTTGAGGTTGGCGAGCTCACCGGTGAATTCGGTAACAAAGTCGGCCAACACCTGCCCCTTGATTGCAGTTTTAGGTAAAAATTGAATGTCATATTGGCCGAGTTCAAGAGCCCATTTTGAAACACGTCCTGATGCTTCTGCACTCCGTAGTACTGATCGGAGGGGATAATCTGTTAGCACCCCAATGCTATGTCCCTGGAAGTAATGCATCAGTTTTCTTGCCGCCATGACTAGGGCTAAGATGAGTTTTTCCAGGGGAAGGTAGCGAGTTTCGGCGTCAACCATTGCCTTGCTCACATAATACACTGGTCGTTGCTCCCCCTCCTTTTCTTTTAACAGTATCGCGCTAACGGCCCTATCAGAAACTGCCAGATATAGGATGAGCGGGTCACCAGCAGCGGGTGTTGTCAAGAGAGGTACTGAGCGGAGGTAGGTCTTGAGTCCGTTGAAAGCTGTTTCGCATTCGGCGGACCATTCAAAAGCCTTACCCTGTCGTAGTGTCTGAAAGAATTGTCGACAGCGATCTATAGACCGATGTAACACATCCGCGAGGGACCCTGTGCTATAGTTCGGACTCAATTTGTGTCACGGTTCTTAATCTGAACCAAAGAGTCCAAATCTGGCAAATCGTTTTGAGAAAACAGATTTTTAGAAAAAGAAGTGCCAAACATGGACTGCTTTGCCAGATACAGAGTCGCCACCTAAATATTTTATTTTGGGGAATTTAGGAAACCCTGACTCGGTCAAGGCCCGTGTCCGTCTATCCCAAAGTTGCCTCGGCTCGGGAACTTGGGTACGATTGGGGAAGGTGTCAGCTATGAGCACCCCCTCTCGCCCGATCCGAGATCGGCCTCTACTAACCATGATATCCAATTTTGAAAAACGTTATGTGTTCTTAATCCGGTTATTAGTCTAGAATTACTATGTTTGCGCACAGCAACAAATATAGACGAAATCGGCCTAAATTGGGAACAAAACATTTCATGCTTGTTTTGAAAATGGTTTTGCTACTCGCAGTAGGCTAAAATGCAGGTTTTGCCACCCTCGAGTTGGGCTTTTAGAAAAGATTGGTTTTGCCACTATCTGTGGCTTAAAACTCACAGTTTTAAATGCGTTATCCCAATTTGGGTAACTCAACCTCCATCCACAGGCATTCAAGCATTATATCACATAAGCAGCTAGCCCTCTATGATAATCATGCTGTCATGGGCAACACTCACACTGATGCAGCAAGGATGCTAAAGCAAAAGAACTTACCAGAGTACTCCAAGCCAAAACAGGAACTAGTTAGTAATCACATGGCAAATGATCCTAGTTCATGTTAAGATGGCTAATGCAACATGCAAGATGCACTGAGATAGGCTCGGGCTATTTACGATGACGTAATGAAATGCTACAACCAACACGTATATTCGTTGGAATTGAAAATACAAATGCAGTAGAATGATGCGCCGAGCCCGGTGCATGCAAGACAATGCATGAATGCATGCATGCATATGCAATAAGATATGCTGATTTTAAATATGCCTAGTCTACCATCATAAGCAGGTAAAAAAAGGGAAGAAAAGACGTGGGGTTGGAAGACATACACACACTCACCGCACACTTATTTAACCATTATTGCCCTCACATCGAAGGGTACCAAATAAATATTACAGTCCGATATATAAACACAATTTAATTATTACAGAAGATTTCTAATTTAATTAACAGAATGGAATGCAAAAGGGAAATGGTGGCCACAGCCCCTGCCTCGGGATGCGCGAATGATGTAGTTGCTCGACCGCGTCTGCGCCCGGATAAAAAAAGTCCGTATCGCATACCAACTGCCGACTGTGTTTACAACTGCGCTGCGTTCTCTGAAAATTACCAAAGTTCTGGGATATAGCCCCTAACACTGTGGAACTCTACCATCGGCTGAAGGAAATGTCACCGGCCATTGAAATATCCATCGGCTGCTGATGAAAGCTACCGGCCCAGGTAAGGATTGCGGTTCGCACTGAAATACTGCCGGTCGGCAGAAAGTTCCTGCAGAATCTGGTTTTGACGCGCAACAAGAACAGAGAACAGTGTTATGGATGAATTTCAAAGCAAGTGTATGTCATGCGTCACTCTCTCCCACATCTGTAATGGACTCAAGGGAGGTGATGCCCTTTGCGACCCTCGCGGCCATCAATTAACACATGATGGCCTCTAAGAGGCAAGTTTTGGCACTTTGATATCAAATTGAAATGCAAGCACAAAACACATCAAAGGGCCCCAACCCCCTATCGATGATTGGTCAAGAGGCAAGGGAGCATACTCAATGATAATGCAACCTAGGCATGGAGGCTAAGTATGCAACATGAACATGCAAATGAGCAATGTATACTAGGCGTGCAACCTAAACATGTAAGTAAACATGGCATGCAACAACATGTGATGATGGACTAAAACTAACATGGATAGCTCGCAAGCATGCCAAAATTGGTGGCCATTAGATGAAAATGAGACTCTCAAAATGCGTGCACGCGTGCACGCAAACCGAGGACCAAACCTAAGGCATAGTATGAAACTCTAACAAGGCATGGCGAGGCATGAAACATGGCATACAAGCATGTAATTTCAGCACTGAAATGTGTTATAAAACAGCCCAAAATCACGGAAACATGGCACCCGATGCATGGAATGAGAACCGAAATGCAAAACTAAGCACACGCAATGGCCTACAGCTATACAAAGCATGGATTATTTGAACATGAAGCATGAAGAAAGATTCAAGGAAGCCCCAAAACAAGCATGTTTTCAGTTTTAAACAAGACCAAACAATGAACACAAATAGGGCAAAACCAATATGCAAAATGACCCTAAATGTGAGATAAAGAAGCAAGACACAGCTTCTGGCCCCAAACAAGAGAGGGCCCTTCAACAATGTTGAAGAGGAACCCAAAACATGGCATTTTCCAGTTTATGATCAAACCCAAAACAGTGCACAAGTATGCTCAAAATACTATGCAAAACAAGGCCACAAAGAGAGCTATAACACAAAGTACAAAAAGGATGCCTCAAACAGTAAAATACCCTTAATGAAACATGAAGAGGGGGTCAAAATAATACCATTTATAGTTCGGACAAAAGCTAAAAAACAGAAGCATAAGAGGCTAACAAATCATGCAAAAATGGAGCCAAAAGAGAGATATAAAGGCAAGTGGAAAATGGAAGTCTCAAACTGTGATGAGAACTTCAACAATGTTCAATAAGGGCTCAAAATGAGCAACTTTACAGTTTATGACATGCCTCAAAACAATTTATACATAGGCCAAAAATACTACACAAGAAAATGGCATACAAGAGAGGCAATGAAGCAAGTGCAACAAGGAGGCCTCAAACAATGAGAGGCTCTTAAACAAACATGAAAAATAGCTCAAAATAAGCCTAGTTCCAGTTAGGTTCGGAGCCCAAATATGCAAGCATGTATGGCTTAGAAAGGATACAAAAATAAGCTTAAAGGAGAGGAAATGTTGCTCACCCTTGAAGACCAAACTTTAGCAGCCTTTTGGCTTGAGAAAAGGTGCCTCCAAAGCTCTGAGAAGGCCCTCCAAGCTGCTGGAATGGAGTGGTGGTGTGGTGCTATGGGGTGTAGTGCAAATGGAGCAAGGATTTTAGGGTTTGGAGGCTTGGATGAGATAGATATATGGAGGATTGTATGCAATGCTTCAGCTGGTTTTCTAACCTGGTATAAGGAAGAGGAGAGCTTCCTTTAAAGAGCCAAGAGACTAAAGCTTCTCTTAGAAGCTTCAAACCAAGAGCAAAGATCCTCCATACACGTGTATGGAGGATGCAGTCTATGCCCTCCAGCTGGCACAGTTGCCATCCACTCAATCTGTAGAATACTCCGGAAGGTCGTCGGCTAGCAAAAATGGTCGGTCGGCTAAAATAAATGGCCGGTCGGCACAATAAATTGCAGGTCGGATAAATAGATTGCCGACAGATGCTTCCAGGGTCAAAAAGTGGCCGGTGGATGTCTAGATTGAAGCCCCGGAAGTTAGCTTTCTAATGGCGCAAACCTTGCATTAAAATTCCTCCTGTGCAAAAAGTTATGCCCTTTTTGGTGAAGCCGCGCAGATTCGATCCAACCGGGATGATGCCCAACTTCAACTGATCATATCTCCCCCACCCGGACTTGGCTTTAAGAGATTCTTGAGTGGAAAATGAAGCCCCGGAAGTGAGCTTTCCGACAGTGGTGGCCCCATAGCTAAAATCCAAGTATGCAGATTAATAAGCCCGATTCAGCGAGGACTGCTCGACTCCCTTCTACCCAGATTCATCCCTATCTTCTCCTCCAACTTGGTTTCTTCTCTCTTCCCCTCCTTTCTTCAACTTCAAACCCCTAAGCAAGGTGTTTTGAAGGATTTTTCAAAGATTTCATCTCTCTTTCATTCATTTCCACTTCGTCCCTGCTCAGTTTACCGAAAAGCGCAACGTTTGACAAAATGCGAGCCTCGGAACAACGCAGAAACTTTATTTCAAAAAAGTTTTGAAAGAGAGAGTTTTAAGGTCTAAAAACCATCCAAAATAGCTTTGGTCCAAAACGGGGTGTGAATTTGAGACTTGTCTCTCTCCTTGCCGAAGAAACTGGATCTTTGCCCTGCACACCTTTTATCACCAAGTAAACCATTAGTAACGCCCATGTCTTCTGGGCTGTCAAAAATGGGGTGTCTACAGTTGCCCCTCTTTGACAGAACTCGGAAGTCATAAGAATGACGGGAGTGAATGTCATAGCCCAGAGAAGACCTATTTTTGACAAGGCCGAAGACTTGGACAAACAAACAAAATACAAATGAATGAATGGTTGTGCCCGCAGGCTGCCTACGTATCCCTTTGCAAGGAATTAAACCAGTGTAGTTCAGGGGCAGGATGCAAATGATATGAAAGAAGACTTTGACAATTGGACTTATACGCTACGCGAAGTAGGTTTGTATTCAAAACAATGCAATGTACTAACAAGTACAAGTGAGGTGCGCAAGATAGCGCGATAGGATGCCTGCAAAATGCAAGTAAGGTGCACAAAACAGTGCGATGCGCAAGAAAGCGCGAGTGATTTGAAATGCACAAGACAATGCGAGTGATTTGAAATGCACAAGAAAGTGCGATTGAGGTGCGTGAAATAGTACGAAATGTAAACTGCACAAAACAGTGCGATGCGCAAAATTGCACGAATGTAAACTGCATAAAACAGTGCAATGCGCAAAATAGCGCGAATGATAAACTGCACAAAACAGTGCGATTGAGGTGCGCAAAATAGCGCGAATGTAGCTGCACAAAACAGTGCGATACGCTAAACAGCGCGATTGATTTTGAAATGCACAAGACACTGCGATACGCTAAACGGCGCGAGTGATTTTGAAATGCACAAGACAGTGCGAAACGCTAAACAGCGCGATTGATTTGAAATGCACTAAACAGTACGATACGCTAAACAGAGCGATACGCTAAACAGCGCGAGTGATTTGAAATGCACTAAACAGTGCGATACGCTAAACAGCGCGTTTGATTTGAAATGCACTGAACAGTGCGATACGCTAAACAGCGCGATTGAAATGCACTAAACAGTGTGATACGCTAAACAGCGCGAGTGATTTGAAATGCACTAAACAGCAATGCGCAAAATAGCACGAATGATAAACTGCACAAAACAGTGCAATGCGCAAAATAGCACGAATGATAAACTGCACAAAACAGTGCAATGCGCAAAATAGCACGAATGATAAACTGCACAAAACAGTGCAATGCGCAAAATAGCACGAATGTAAATTTGCACAAAACAGTGCAATGCGCAAAATAGCGCGAATGATAAAAT
>NW_021025958.1:703453-749638 GCF_004153795.1 Camellia sinensis | reverse complement strand
ACTGTATGGCAACGGAAAGTTGCCCCTTGTTTGGATAGCATCGCAGCGCATTGTAATCAGTCCTCAGAGTAACGATGACAACCGAACTCTCGGATACAGAGAAGGCAAAGATGATCAAAACCATTACATGGACACAGTTGATTTTGAACTGTTTTACGGCTGGACTTCGGAATGAAGTTGCCTACGTATCCCAAAGATGAGAATCAAGCCTTACGTAGTTCGGGGTTAAGGTACACTCGGGTATTTAACCTCTCCTTTTGAGCTCTAACTTTTGCCAATGTCGCCCTTCCGAGTTTTCAACCTTGCGAGCTTTGTTTTTCTTTTCTTTTCAATTCTTTTAATTTTTTTTTTCATCTTTTCTTTTCTTTCTTTTTTTTTTTTCTTTTTTTTTTTTCATCTTTTCTTCATTTCTTTTTTGTTCTTTGCATTTTTCTTCTTTTCCTTTTTTCCTTGCTCTAACTTTTGCCTGGGTCGCCCTTCCAGGTTTTCGACCCAGCGAGCCTCTCAAGGGTAAAAGTGTAGCTTTGTCCATGTCAAATGGTTCCGAGATCTCGAATCCGTCTGAATCTAGGAGAGTGACTGTTGTTCGCTGACAATGCAGGAGTCTATCCCATGGGGGCTGGATTTGCCCCTAGTGTTGTAGATCGGAACTCAGTTTTTCTTTAGCAATACTTTCTCTTTCCTCCCTCTGGGATTTGGCATTCTTGCCGATCTTCATTGATTTGTGGAATGATCCATCTTCGGCTCTTCGAGCACAATCTGGCATCTTTTGCCCCTAGTTCGAGGGGTGCTTCTGATCTAGTTTTTCAAGCTTCTTTTGATGACATCTGATCTTCTTGATCTGACTTCCCTGCCCCTAATTCATGGGCTGCTTCAAATCAGGCCACACACGCCTCACATTGTGGTTGATCGTTGAACCTTCTAAATCCAAGTTCAAGGTTTGAAAATGAGGGGTCGAGTCTCGAGGCTGGGAGCGATCCTAGGCTGCACAATCTCAAGAGCGATTCCACACAGGTCTTCGCAGGATCGCGCAAAACATATCTTTTAAGAAAGCGACTAGTCGCTCGCGCTGAAGACAGTGTGAGACCAATCTGGATCAAGCCAGGATCCTTCTCAGTACTCACATTAATAAGCATGATCTCAATCATTAAAGGCTTAGCATGCCTCTCTTTCTCTCAAATGATTAAATTTTTGCAAAAACCCGAGGAATTCCTTCCTCATTGTTTTCATCACAATGTTCAAAAACAGCTTCGAAAAACTTAGGTCAACGCAATGACTTAAAAGCACAGAGAAGCAGTTGAAATGCACTGTCGTTCCATTCGACTTTCTGGTACAACTGACACAAGGCAGAAGTAAGCACAAAAGCATGAAAAGCCACTGCTGTTTCATTCATAACTGTTGGTGTAATTGGCTCCATGGCAGAAATAGACTTAAAAGAAAGCGAAAAGACAAACACAAAAGAAAATAGTGATGCCTGAGGTAACACCCCCGGAATCACCTGACTCTAACAAAACAGGACTGACTCGATACAACAAGACAGACCTGACCGACTTAGTACAAAAAGACTGACCATATACAAAATAACAAAACTGACCCAATACCCAAGTCAGAAAGTACAAAAACTAGTGTTCGCACATTGCTCAAAACTGTGCGTATCAAACACCACATCTGAAGTAAACTGAGCGCCGCCCGTAGGTGGTTCATCCCCCGATCGCACCGCATTATCCCCCAGGTTCACTGATCCAATGACGATAGACTTTGTTGAGTTGGTGCGATGATGACCTTATTGTCAATCAGATCTTGTATTTCGTGGCGAAGACGGAAACAACCATCAGTGACATGGCCGACTTGCTGATGAAAGGCACAGTACTTGGTCGGATTGTGGAAGGAAGGAAGTCTATCTGGCAGTGGTCGCGGCTCCAGGGGTTTCAGATCCCCCTTTCTAATCAGGACCCTTAAGGCCGCCGAGAGAGACATGTACAGTGGTGCGAACACCCTTTGGCCCTGAGGTGGGTGTTTTGAAGTTTGTGGAGTTTTGCTGGATGCACCAACAAAGGGATTGGTAGGCGCTGACTGGGTTTGCTGATCTCTTCCGAGCGAGGGTTTAGAGCTGAAAGGAACATTCCTGGTACAGCGGCCCTTCTCCCGGCTTGCCTCTTGATTCAGACTGCTCTCATTCTGAATGGCGAAAGTGTCATCTACAATTTTTGCAACAACTGCGAGTACTTGCTGTTTGTTCAGCCCTTCGGCTTTCAAAGCCTCAATATCCCACTGAAGGTGTTCATGGGGACCAATGCCTGCCCCTACCTTGTTCTTACCACTTGCCTCCACTTTGCCAAGGGATTGGTCTTCTTCAAATGCAACCTGTCCCAAGGTTGGGGAGCCTTTAGATATGAATTCCCTGGTACGTGATGTGGTCGATGATGGGGCCAAAACCCCAAAGGCCAGATCTGCCACAGTTCTCTGAAGGTCTTCAATCATTTTCATCAGCTCAGAAGTAGTGGGTTCGTGGGTTTGAGATGATTGGGGTTCAGATGCACCCATCATGCATAAGTCCAGGCTCTCTTGGATAAACACATTAGGCCTGGGTAGATGGACTGGGGTGATGTACATGCTGGGGTCGTAGGGGACGGCCAGTGTGTGGATTAGATTGAGATGTGGATGATGTACTTGGTCATTGGGGTCTGAAGGTAGAGCTATCGTCTGGTTATTGATGAGATTTTGGACCTCATGACGAAGGCGGTAGCAACGGTCGGTGCCATGACCGCGCTGCTGATGGTACATATAGTACTTGGAGGGGTTATGTCTGGTTGGAAGTGGGTTAGGAAGAGGTTGAGGATCGAGGGGTTTGAGATGCCCTCTTTCCATCAAGACTTTTAGTGCGCTAGTCAGGCTCATATAGAGGGGGGTGAAAGTTCTACCTTGAGCTCAGGCTGGGCCGGCGGTTTGTAGGCTTGGTTTGGCAAAAGGGTTGGCTGTGGCGACTGCATTGATCTCGGTGGATTTGGGAATGACGCTACTACCAGCATTGGTACTCCCTGCAATCGCCCTTCTTGTCAGTTCACTTGTTCTGGGAATGATCCCGCTGTTGAACGCATTCTCGACCTGAACCCCCAGTTCATGCAAACTTTTGAAAGTGAATAGTGGAGCGACTATTAACTTTTGCAACATATCATGCTCGAGGTTTCGCACCATCATTTGCACTTGGTCCCTCTCAGAAGGGCGATCTGTCATCTGTGCTGCCTTTGCCCTCCACCTTGCAACAAATTCCACAAAAGGCTCTGTTGGGTTCTGGCGGGTTGTTTCAAGCTCTTGCATGGTCATTTCAACTTGGGTATTGTAGGAATACTGATCAACAAAGGCCTCAGCCAATTCTTCCCAGTCTTGCTTCACTTTATCTTCCAACTTAACGTACCAAGTGGCTGCTACACCCGACAGGGTTCTTTCATACAGAGAGAGTTTATGTGGCTTAGTCAGTCCCATCGGCTTTAGGACATCCAAGAAAAGTCGGATATGTACCATTGGATCTCCAGACCCGTCGAAATGGTCAATATATGGCATTTTGAATCTGTCTGTGAGCTGTACGGCAACCTCGGTGTGCCCATCCTCAATGTCGGGAATGGAGCTAAGGCCCTGTGCCTTTTTGAATTGCTTCTCAAGGTTCGCAATCTTCACTGCAGTCGGATTGAGCTCAGTAACATCAAGGGGATAAAGTCTCTCATTAGGCTGGACCAGGAGTCTGAGCACCTGAGCTTGAGTCAACCTTTCTCGAGGATTCGGATACTGTAAATCTTCAACTGGCGGAAGTGGGTCAAAGTTTGGCTGGGGTCCCAAAGCATGCGCATGTAGGCAGTGCCCCAGATAGAACGTTGCATTTGCATATCGGGTTATCAGCCTGCATTGGACAGTTTCCCTGCAATTTTACACGCTGCTATCCACGGCCCCAAATTCGTTAGTCCGAACCCGGTGTGGCCATAATGGTCTGCCTGAGTCTGACAAAGGTGATGGAAATGCACGCGACTGACGATCAGTAATGGAAACCAGTGAGCCCCGTGACTGCCATTTCTCTTGCCTTGCTGCTCTACGAAAGAACACTGGTTTGCCCTGAATTGAATTTCGAAGCAAAAGATCTTCTAACAACATAGTCCAATGTACTCCCGTGCATATCGAGCCTTCATGAAGCTATAGTTCCAGACTACTCCTTAGCAAGAGAAAACAGAGCCGCGATCCTAGCACAAATTTCACTGGAACGGATTTTGAGCATATCCTCAGGATGAATGGTACCTAATCTAAACTGATTCCAAATCTGACTTGTGTGGAAACGGATTACTGCCCGGGTAAAACTGTACCTACGTACGTCCCAAATACTTGTAGTGCTGACTGTCAGTGGACCACAAGCCTGAGGATACCCAGACTTGCAAACTGGATAATGCGGTCTGTAGTACACTCTAAAAGCAGCATAGCAGTAAGAGAGAGCAAAACACCCTATGTTGGGTAGGGTTTCCCTGTCCTATTTTGTCAGGAGCTATGTTTCACTAGCACCAGCGGTTTCAAACACTATAGATCGGGTAAGCAACCTTACCCTAAGTTTGGAATGGTCAATATGGGATTCAAATATGCACTAGGTCGAATGGTCAAAAAGGCGTGCCCCGGTAAAACTGGAGTTTGTGTTCCCATACTGTCAGAGCCCACAATCGGTCAGCCTTATGGTCATGCCTTGACAAGACAAGCCTCTCGGCAAACCGTTCAGGAATGGCCAATGGCAAACACGGTGTCCTAGGCGCACCAATGCACATGCAATGTAAAGAAACACATAAGTGTAATCAAAACAGGATATCACGAGTTCGAGTCAAGCTCTCTAAAAACCCCAGCGGAGTCGCCAAAAACTGTAGCACGTCCGCGAGGGACCCCGCGCCACAGTTCAGACTCAATTTGTGTCACGGTTCTTAATCTGAACCAAAGAGTCCAAATCTTGCAAATCGTTTTGAGAAAACAGATTTTTAGAAAAAGAAGTGCTACACATGGACTGCTTTGCCAGATACAGAGTCGCCACCTAAATATTTTATTTTAGGAAATTTAGGAAACCCTGACTCGGTGCCAAAGGCCACGTGTCCGTCATCACCAAAGTTGCCTCGGCTCGGGAACTTGGGTACGATTGGGGAAGGTTTGCTATGAGCACCCCCTCTCGCCCGATCCGAAGATCGGCCTCTACTAACCATGATATCCAATTTTGAAAACGTTATGTGTTCTTAATCTGGTTATTAGTCTAGAATTACTATGTTATGCGCACAGCAAACAAATATAGACTAAATCGCCTAAATTGGAACAAAACATTTCATGCTTGTTTTGAAAATGGTTTGCTACTCGCAAGTAGGCTAAAATGCAGGTTTTTCCACCCTCGAGTGGGTTTTAGAAAAGATGGTTTTGCCACTATCTAGTAGGCTTAAAACTCACAGTTTTAATGCGTTATCCCAATTTGGGTAACTCAACCTCCATCCACAGGCATTCAAGCAGTTATATCACATAAGCAGCTAGCCTCATGGTAATCATGCTGTCATGGCAACACTCACACGCGTGCAAGGATGCTAAAGCAAAAGAACTTACAGAGTACTCCAAGCCAAAACAGGAACTTGTTAGTAATCACATGCATGATCCTAGTTCATGTTAAGATGGCTAATGCAACACATGCAAGATGCAACTGAGATAGGCTCGGCTAATTTACGATGACGTATGAAATACTACAACTAACACGTATTTAATTTGGAATTGAAATACAAATGCAGTCAGAATGATGCGCCGAGCCCGGTGCATGCAAGACAAATGCAAGAATGCATGCATGCATAGCATAAGATATGCTGATTTTAAATATGCCCTAGTCTACCATCATAAGCAGGTAAATAAAAGGGAAGAAAGACGTGGGGTTGGAAGACATACACACACTCACCCACACTTATTACATAATTGCCCTCACTCGGAGGGTCCAAATAAATATTACAGTCCGAATAATAAACACATTAATTCTTACAGAATTTCTAATTAATTAACAGAATGAATGCAAAAGGAAAGGTGGCCACAGCCCCTGCCTCGGGATGCGTGAATGATGCATGCTCGAACCCGTCTCGCCCGGAAAGTCCGTGCCATACCACTACCGACTCGGTTTACACTGCCCTGCTTCTCTGAAAATTGCCAAAGTTCTGGGATAGGTCCCCTAAACACTATGGAACACCATCGGCTGAAGGAAATGTCCACCGGTCAGTGAAAATATCCATCGGCTGCTGATGAAGCTACCGGCCCAAGAAGGATTGCCGGTCGGCACTGAATACTGCCGATCGGCAGAAAGTTCCTGCAGAATATGGTTTTTGACAGCAACAAGAACAGACAATGTATGGCATGGAATTTCAAGCAAGTGTATGCATGGCCACTCTCCCCATCATGTAATGGACTCAAGGGAGTACGCCCCTCGACCCTCAGTCCATCAATTACGCATGATGGCCTAAGAGGCCAAGTTTTGCAACTTTGATATCAAATGAAATGCAAGCACAAAACACATCAAAGGGCCCCAACCCCTCTCATGATTGGTCAAGAGGCAAGGGATGCATACTCAATGAAAGGCAACCTAGGCATGGAGGCTAAGTATGCAACATGAACATGCAAATGAGCAATGTATACTAGGTGCGCAACCTAAACATGTAAGTAAACATGGCATGCAACAACATGCGATGATGGACTTAAACTAACATGGATAGCTCTCAAGCATGCCAAAATCGGTGGCCATTAGATGAAAATGAGACTCTCGAAACGTGTGCACGCATGCACGCAAACCGAGGACCAAACCTAAGGCATAGTATGAAACTCTAACAAGGCATGGTGAGGCATGAAATATGGCATACAAGCATGAAATTTCAGCACTGAAATGTGATATAAAACAGCCCCGAATCACGGAAACATGGCACCCGATGCGTGGAATGAGACCCGAAATGCAAAACTAGGCAAACGCAATGGCCTACAGCTATACAAAGCATGCATTATTTGAACATGAAGCATGAAGAAATATTCAAGAAAGCCCCAAAACAAGCATGTTTTCGGTTTTAAGCAAGACCAAACATTGAACACAAATAGGGCTAAACCAATATGCAAAAATGGCCCTAAATGTGAGATAAAAAAGCAAGTCACAGCTTCTGGCCCCAAACAAGAGAGAGCCCTTCAACAATGTTTAAGAGGGACCCAAAAAATGGTATTTTTCAGTTTATGATCAAACCCAAAACAGTGCACAAGTATGCTCAAAATACTATGCAAAACAAGGCCAAAAAGAGAGCTATAACACAAAGTACAAAAAGGATGCCTCAAACAGTAAAAGACCCTTAATGAAACATGAAGAGGGGGTCAAAATAAGGCCATTTATAGTTCGGACCAAAGCTCAAAAACAGAAGCATAAGAGGCTAACAAATCATGCAAAAATGGAGCCAAAAGAGAGATATAAAGGCAAGTGGCAAATGGAAGCCTCAAACGGTGATGAGCCCATCAACAATGTTGAAGAAGCCTCAAAATGAGAAACTTTACAGTTTATGACATGCCTCAAAACAATTTATACATAGGCCAAAAATACTACACAAGAAAATGGCATACAAGAGAGGCAATGAAGCAAGTGCAACAAGGAGGCCTCAAACAGTGAGAGGCTCTTAAAAAAACATGAAAAATAGCTCAAAATGAGCCTCATTCCAGTTAGGGTCGGAGCCCAAATATGCAAGCATGTATGGCTTAGAAAGGATACAAAAATAAGCTTAAAAGAGAGGAAATGTTGCTCACCCTTGAAGACGAAACTTTAGCAGCCTTTTGGCTTGAGAAAAGGTGCCTCAAAAGCTCTGAGAAGGCCCTCCAAGCTGCTGGAATGGAGTGGTGGTGTGGTGCTATAGGGTGTAGTGCAAATGGAGCAAGGATTTTAGGGTTTGGAGGCTTGGATGAGATAGGTATATGGAGGATTGTATGCAATGCTCCAGCTGGTTTTCTAACCCAGTATAAGGAAGAGGAGAGCTTCCTTTAAAGAGCCAAGAGACTAAAGCTTCTCTTAGAAGCTTCAAACCAAGAGCAAAGATCCTCCATACACGTGTATGGAGGATCCAGTCTGTGCCCTCCAGCTGGCACAGCTGGCATCCACTCAATCTGTAGAATACTCCGGAAGGTCGTCGGCTAGCAAAAATGGTCGGTCGGCTAAAATAAATGGCCGGTCGGCACAATAAATTGCTGGTCGGATAAATAGATTTCCGACAGATGCTTCCAAGGTCAAAAAGTGGCCGGTGAGTGTCTAGATTGAAGCCCCGGAAGTTAGCTTTCTAATGGCGCAAACCTTGCATTAAAATTCCTCCTGTGCAAAAAGTTATGCCCTTTTTGGTGAAGCCGCGCAGATTCGATCCAACCGGGATGATGCCCAACTTCAACTGATCATATCTCCCCCACCCGGACTTGGCTTTAAGAGATTCTTGAGTGGAAAATGAAGCCCCGGAAGTAATCTTTCCGAGGGTGGTGGCCCCATAGCTAAAATCCAAGTATGCAGATTAATAAGCCCGATTCAGCGAGGACTGCTCGACTCCCTTCTACCCAGATTCATGCCTGTCTTCTCCTCCAACTTGGTTTCTTCTCTCTTCCCCTCCTTTCTTCAACTTCAAACCCCTAAGCAAGGTGTTTTGAAAGATTTTTCAAAGATTTCATCTCTCTTTCATTCATTTCCACTTTGTCCCTGCTCGGTTTACCGAAAAGCACAACGTTTGACAAAATGCGAGCCTCGGAACAATGCAGAAACTTTATTTCAAAAAAGTTTTGAAAGAGAGAGTTTTACAGTCTAAAAACCATCCAAAATAGCTTTGGTCCAAAATGGGGTGTGAATTTGAGACTTGTCTCTCTCCTTACCGATGAAACTGGATCTTTGCCCTGCACACCTTTTATCACCAAGTAAACCATTAGTAACGCCCATGTCTTATGGGCTGTCATAAATGGGGTGTCTACAACCGACTGATGAACCTGTTGAGTGCAGCGGCCATCCCCATCAACTTTTTGACTTCTTTTACTGAGCGGGGGGAGCCGAGTTCCAAGATTGCTGTGACTTGCCTTGGGTTGGCTTCGATTGCTCAGTCATTGACGATGTAACCCAAGAATTTGTTAGAGCCGATTCCGAACGCACACTTGGAAGTGTTCAGTTTTATTCTGTATTTGCATAAGATGCTGAATGTCTTTTCTAGATCGGCTATATGACTCTGTTCTTCTTTGGACTTGACCATCATATCGTCGATGTATACTTCCATAGTGTGGTCGAGTTGCTCTTTGAACATGGCGGTGACCAATCTTTGGTAGGTTGCCCCTGCATTCTTCAGCCCAAAGGGCATAACTTTGTAGCAATAGGTTCCTCTTGGGGTGAGGAAGACAGTTTTATCCTGGTCATCTGGATGCATGGCGATTTGATGGTATCCCCTGTAAGCATTGAGGAAGCTCATGCGTTGGTGGCGTGCTGTCGCATCGACGAGCTAGTCGATTCTAGGTAGAGAAAAATAGTCTTTGGGGCAAGCTTTGTTCAGATCCGTGAAGTTGACGCACACTCTCCAAGTCCTATTTTTCTTCCTCACCACCACTATATTGGAGAGCCACGTAGGGTAAGTGACTTCTCTAATTGCCCCGGCGTCAAGCAGTCTGTCTACCTCCTCAACAACGGAGGCAGTGTGCTCCGCGGCTGACCGTCGGCCTTTCTGAATGATCGGCTTACATTTCGGATCGACATTCAAATGGTGCTGTGAAACTGACGGATCTATTCCCGGCATTTCATACGGAGTCCACGCAAAGACGTCAAGGTTGTTGTGCAAGAAAGAGATCAGCTGCTGCCTGTCGACCTGATTCAGAGAGGCGCCGATCATGAAGAACTTTTCTGGGCTGCTATCAATGTCAACTCGGTCCAAATCTTCCGTGGCCTTCTCATTTGGATACCGCCAAACATCGTCCAGGATCTCCCAATTCGGCACCTCAATGGAGTTTACTTGCAGTTCCTTTGGCGTTCTGGCGGCAAAGAGATAACATGCTTATGCCGATTTCTGGGATCCGCGGATTTGCTCAATGCCGTGTTCTGTTGGGAAACGTAGCAGTTGATGATAGGTGCTTGGGACAGCCTGCAAGGTATGTAACCACGATCGCATCATGATGAGATTGTACGGCGATGGCAGCCTGACGACCAAGAATTCCACGTCCACCGTTCTGGAACCTGCTCGAACGGGTAAGCTGATTTTTCCCAATGGGTACTTTAAGATGGCATTGAAGCCAAATAGTAGATAAGGAGACGGAGTCAGGTCTGACTCGTTGAATCTGAGTTTGGTGAAGGTTTTATAATACATAACCTCCGAGGTACTACCCTGGTCGATAAGAACACGTTCGACGGTGAAACGGTTTACGCGCAGCTCAATAACTAACGGATCGATGTGGGGGAGTGTTACACCGATCAAGTCAGAATCGTCAAAGGTGATACTCTGCGTTTCTCGGGGCCGCTTTGCTGGCGTGAGTTGCTGTTGGGGGCCTGGATGTGATTGGATCGCATGCACGGCCGGGGCCGCTGGAAAGCTGTATATCATGTGGACGGTGTCAAGCGGAGATGCATCCTCCGGACGGACAGGTGTTTCGACCATACTCCTCCGAACGCATTGGTGGAGACGTTCGTCCATTGCCAACTCCTCGAGATGATCTGCCCTCAAGGGTTGCTCAGAAGCCTTAGGCACCATTTGTTTGGATTTTTCTATTTCCGAGATTAGATCGCGACGAAGGCGTTCGTTCTCAGCGATGATATTGGCCAACCTCTGTTGGGTTTGCCTAGCTTGTGCCAGGGTCGCTTGTATTGTCGTTTACGTTGGGTTTGAAGATGAGCAGAGGTCCGGGGCAAGTCTTGCTACGATGGTTTTTGGTCCAAGCGAGTTTGCTGGAATGAGGTCAACTCTCTGTGCGGTCTCGTCAGTGGCTAGCGGAGGATCTTCGGTCACGCCTGCCATGGATGTGTTTGAGTATTCCCACAGACAGCGCCAATTGTGGGGAAGTGGTTTGGAAATCCTCTTCGGATCCTGGGAAACACTGGTGATCCTCAGCTAGTCACCTGAAAAGATACAAGCACTCCTGTCGGGGGTGCCGGAATTAGCACTCCGACGGACAAGTTAGTTCAGACACTCAAGATAGCTTGTTTAGTAAGTTTTTGTGAAGTGATTCTTGCATACCTTTCTATAACCGTTGTTCCTGTATTTATACCTGTTCTTTTTTATCCTCAGGGCCAGGGCCTACTTTTTGATCATTGTCCTTTCTTTCATTCGGAGCTACTGATCTCCATCTATTCGGCTTTACTCACATATTCGGCGTCCTAGTCACGCAATATGAAGCTGGATAGTATCTAATTTCTGGAGCGCGCATCCTCCGACTCTTCTATTTATTTGGCTCCCACATTGACAAATAAATTTGTCACGCATGTTGATCATTGATAAGGAAATAATTTCGTCACAATAAGATGTAAAGATGACGAAATTTTTCGTCTTCAAAAGTCATAATTTTGTCACCAATAAAACAACATTTTGTCGCCAAAAATTCTCATTTTCGTCATCAAATAATTATTTAATACCATATTTATAACTTTAGTTGACGAATAAATTTGTCGCGCATGTTGATCATTGATGAGGAAATAATTTCGTCACAATAAGATGTAAAGGTGACAAAATTTTTCGTCTTCAAAAGTCATACATGGGTGACGAAATATATATATACGTGATGAAATTTTTAGTCACCAAACTACAAAATAAATAAAAACTTTCATATATAAACTGCAATAAATTTTGTCACAAAAAAAGTTTATTAGTGACGAATAATCACTATGTCATAATAATAAGTACAAATGACGAAACAAATTCGTCACTAAACTTGTTCCATATTTTATACTCAATTTAAATTATTATTTCACAAATATCCCTGCTCATATCACAATAGCCTTTTAATTGTACTAAGAAATCCACTAGCTATTATACATCACTCCACAAAAAAATTCACTAAACAATTTATATTATAAATCAAAATACATCCATCAAACAACTTTAATAATAATCCATTAAGTATCACAAAAAAACCATCAAAGTAAATCCCAAAATAAACTAACGTGGAGTCCACCAAAAAAACTCAACACTCAATCTTAATTTGCAACTACAACTAAGCATCAGTTTAGGAAAAAAAATTCAACCGTTGGTCTTCATTTGCAAGTATGCTTCTGAACGTCATGAAAACCAATCTACAAAAAAAATAAACAAGGCAAACATTAGCATAGAATGTATATATATAAAGTTTATTATAATAGCAAAGTTTTATTATAAACTTAAAGCCAAATATCAGAAACTTAACAAATATACAGAACTGTTCTCAAGATCACAAGCTTGAAGTTATCTGAATAGAAATTAACAGAGATTAACTAAAAAGATGAATACCATGCTCATTCCCACCCATGGGCTTTGCAATGATCACCTTAACATGGCAATTCACTATATTCCCAGAATTATGCTTGGATCAAAAACTGGGTGTGGCCCACGGGCAGCAGCCAAACCAGTTATAACACTACAACATCTCATGGTAAGAAACCAGGGCATGCAATCAATGAGAATGGGAAGGAACAAATATTGTGTCTGCTGCACAAATGGGATTTAAAAAAATTTTGAAGAGAGAGAAAGAGAGAGAGAGCAACAACCTACAATGCAAAAAATGGATAACTAGACCAGTAGCTTGGTGAGTTGTGACAGCAATGACCAAAATGGATGTAGATAATAAGCTTATTATTTTTAACATTGACATTAAAAGGCCACGCACAAAACCTAAAAAAAGCTCCCTTCTAAATTTAGAAAATAGTACACACTGCTATACGTATTATTTTGTTTTAACATTGACTGCTTCCTTTTTTTTTTTTTTTGATCAACAAAAACTTTATTGATGAAAGAACCTTACAAGAAGGAGAAAATACATCAATAAATACGACAAGAAAGGACAGGAGAGAGGGGGATGATGCACAGCACCAAAACGGAACTGTTGGTGACGACCAACAAGAACACAAAAAACACAACAGACAACAGGATCAAACGCATACAGCAAGCTACCCATCCCAGCAAAGGTATATAGAAAATATACATCACCAGGTCTACAATTAGATTCACATCCAAAACTGAAGCAAAACTGAAGCAAAATTACCCAGACCAGCAGCCCAGCAGATCTATCCACTCACACAGCATAGAGATACAACCAGCAAAGCAGAATGATACCAACAACAGAGCATACAGATACCAACAACAGAGCATACAGATACTTGTGACTTAGGCTATACAGATACCAACATCCACAGATACAAGCACACTTAACAGCAGGCTATTATCTGACTTAGTTTTGTCTCTACTTTGGTTAGTGTGTATTTTAACTAGAGTCATGCTAAGTAAGAATTTTGATAATGAATCTATTTTCATTAAATACATCTTCAAACTTGTTAAATCTTAGTTAATAAGTAGTCAAACTATTGTACTTTAACTAGTATATACTAACCAACATGAGAAAAATAAAATGATAAAACGAGCGAGACTTACCAAAAAGGCGATGTACGAGTTCATGGGATACCTCATCCTCTAAATTGTCCTTTGAAACCTTGCTTCTTAAGAAACTCCATGATGCTTGATGTGATCTCAAAATGCTCGTCAATCGACCCATTCATCTTCCCTATCTCTTTATTTTGTGCTTGAATTTCCTTTTTTTGTACTTGAATTTCATGTTTATGTGCTGTAATTTCCTCTTTATGTGACTGAAATTCCTCTTTTTGTGACTGAATTTCCTCCTTTTGCTCTTGTATTTCCATCTCTAGACGCCTCACATAGTCACTGTCAGTCGAAGCACTGGTAGTCCTGACAGAGAAGGAACGCCTCAACCCGAGTCCTTTAACATATCCCGACCCTGGCTTTAGCACCTTCACAGATAGCTCCTCTGGAGTAATTGGAACCACACCAGGTCGGGAGCAATGTTCAGCTTGGATCTTTATCATATTATTCTGTCATTTAAAAAAAAATAGAAAAATGAATAAAGATACAATTAAAATTGCAATCATCCTAATACAAAAGGTAAATATGCATACATAATTCTCTTCACACTCCGAAGAAATCCACTGCTTTGTGACATCATTAAAGTGTGTAGATTTGTAAACACATGGCAACTCTGGTAGTTGGCCCCCATTTGCAATTGTCTAATTTTTTTTGTTCAACTAGTAAGTTAAATAAGAATGATGGTAGTAGAATCATCTTTAAAAAAAAAAAAAACCGAAAAAAAAATTAAAGAAGACCCACCGCCTCGTGTACCCTAACTGGGAGAGATTTTGACCCACATCTATGCTTCGTTTTCAATTGATTTCTATTGTCAATGTTAGCATTTGATTGCTTCTACAAGGAGGAAGTTCCAATAGAAAAATATATATATTAGGAAGACAAGGTAATTGTCAACAATAAATAAACATAAGAAAAGTTTACCAGCCAATTGGCATCATTCCACTTCTTGTCAATCAAGTTTTTCCATTTCTCGAGGTCACATTCAGGCGGTGGATGGCTTCTAGCATACTCCTCTCCCTTAGCAATTTTAAGGTTCAGGTATTTTTTTCGTAGTCTATAGGTGCAGCTGCTCAAGCTCCATCCACACTTTGTTGCCACCGCTTTGCTAACATTTGTGGAGTCACCTTCCATGTCAAATTGATCCTAGCAACAGCCACAAATCTTGTAAGTCATAATTAATTATATTACATTAATTCAATCAATTATGTAAAACTTTTACCGTTAGACGTTGAAACATAGGTGTCGTAACTTCTTTGTTGACATGTTTCCACCTGCGAATGCTAAAGTCTAGCAAGTATGTTCGGACCTTAACACCAATTTTGGAGACTAATTGAGAGGCATGATCCCCCACTGGTGCACGATACTCCTGTGGTATAGGAACTTTGAGCTTTCCATCTTTTTGAACCATTGCTTGAACCTTCAACCCGTATGTCAAGCCACGAGGGTGTCTACTAGGCACTGTTTTAAAGACATAACATTGACTGGTTAGCAATTAATTAAAGCGAAATCATAAAAGCAATATAAGTAACTTTTTTTTTTTTAGTAAGTCATAAAATAAAATGATGACATATAGAGATATATGAGGGGCATTCCCCAGGCCTTACAACACCAAACAAAAAAAAAAACTAGAGCTGTAAAAGAGAAACAAAACCAAATAGATAAACTAAACTAAATAAACTATAAAGAGAATCATCCTAAAATAAACCACACAAAAGAATGTTCATTTGCCACATGAGGAAAAAAGGGCTACGAACATTCAATAGACTAGCCAAAAACAATACAAAATACACTTGCACAACCCTCGAGAGAAAAAGCAAGCAAAACTAGAAAATAAACCCAAGAAAAGCCCTGCACAAACAGCACTAGCAGCAGCCACACAGGTACAGCTGCAACTTTCTTCCCTACTCTGAAGTTGATGCTTTTCATTTCTCAAGTTGTTTTCTCTTTTCCACAGTTATATTTGCTATTCCATTTTCTTGTTTCTTCACTCTTTCTTACATTTGTATCTTTTTCGTTCTTCTCTGTTACTGCCAATTTCTTCCCTACTCTTTGTTTTTGTTCAATCTCTCCTATACGGCTGCTGCTTTGTTCTGCAGTTGCTGCAGCTGCTGATTCTTTTCCGTACTGCTATTGCTTTCTATTCACTAATCTCCTTCTCTGTTTCTCCTATAAAGCACTAGTCTCCTTCTCTGTTTTGGCAAGTAGTTCAGCTACTCTCACCACAATTTCAGTACCTTGGGTGCTTCCATCAGTGGTATTTTTATTTTTAATAGTTCCTATATTTTCAATTCATTTAATTTTTTCCCCTTAATTTTGAATTTTGTATCAATTTGTCCAATTGATGATACTGATTAGGAGTTTTGACATAAAATGATCACTAAGTTGATTAATTCATTAAGTCGAACATATTTATAATATGATCAGCATACTACTCACATGCACATTCTTTAAAAAAGGAAAAAGAAAAAAAAAAGGGTTGACGATTGTAATTAATTACACTAAATTGAGACATAATTATAAATTCAGGTAAAGATTGTGCTAATTGCTATCCTTATAATTTGGCCTAAAAAGAAAACAAAATTGTGTTTGAAACAAAAACAGGGCATGACCAAGCAGCTGATAGGAAGACAAGGACATGAAATAGCAGCAAAAATGGATTCATACATGAGAGGGATGGTGGGTGGTTCAGGAGCAAGGTTGTTTGAAGAACTTGGGTTGTACTATATTGGTCCTGTGGATGGTCATAATGTGGAAGACTTGGTTCATATCTTGAAGGATGCCAAGTCCCTCCCTACACCTGGACCTGTTCTCATCCATATTTTAACTGAGAAAGGAAAAGGCTATGCTCCTGCAGAGGTTGCAGCTGACAAGATGCATGGTGCACCTCTCTCTCTCTCTCTCTCTCTTTTAACACACATTTAATACTTCGAGGATAAAATTGAAAATAAATTAAACTATAAGGATGAAAATAGCACAAAGGACAAAAAAAAATGAAAATTTATGGTTGTAGCATGGGGCTAATAAATTGGTGTTGGTTTTTTTTTTTTTTTTTTTTTTTTTTTTTGTAGGTGTGGTGAAGTTTGAATCAAAGTTAGGGAAACAATTAAAGACAAAATCAAAGACAAAGTCATACACCCAATACTTTCCAGAGTCCTTAATTGTTGAAGCTAAGAGAGATGAGAAAATAGTAGCAATCCATGCAGCAATGGGGGGAGGAATTGGACTGAATCTGTTCCAAAAATGTTTTCCAGAGAGATGTTTCGATGTCGAGAGCAAGCTTTTTAATAGTTCCTATATTTTCAATTAAATCAGTATCATCAACTAGTCTCCTTCGTTGTTTAAGGTTCAGGTATTTTTATTTTTTTATTTTTCCCCTAGTTCAATAAATTCTTACACTTTCAGCAGAAGTAGATAACAATCTGTTTCATTAAACATAACCTGCAATGGCAACAACAATGGAAATGGATCGGATGCCACATCTTTATCACAACCTACTTTGAGTTTCCAGAACGTCCGAAAGGACTTCTACCACTCTTAGCCATAATCTGTTGCTTTCGATCCTCTACCACTGTTTTTTTTTTTTTTTTTTTGTTTTTATTTTTGTTTTTGTTGTTTTTTCAAATTTGTAGGAACCAAATAGAGAAAGAAGCAACTACCTAGCTTAGTCGTAATACTCAAATGTAGGTATCACGCAGGGTAAGAGAGAGTTTCATCTACCAAGTCAATTCTTTTATTTTTCTCATGTGCAATTATTGGGTACCAAAGTATTGTCACATGGTGCCTTCTTTGAATGAGTTTGGTTTACAGGATAGGGCTTATCGCTTATCCCATTTACATTAATGGTTTTTCTAATAGTATGAAAGATGGCAATTAATGATTGGTGACGAGTACTATCAGATAACAATGTCATGCTATACCCTTTTCTATACCCAATAAATTCTCCTTCTTCAATGTTTTTGTTCAAAGAACTATGAATGCTTGAAAACTAAGAGCATCTCCAATACAGATGTTAACTTTGTGTGTTATATGACAAAAAATTAAAAGTGAGACCAAAACTAAAATAAAAAATAAAAAATCAATCCCTATGAAACAAATTGCTTGAAATTTTTTGCACCATAGAATTATATTAAAACAGAGAATTTCTTTAGCTTAGTAAAATTCAGTATCTTACCGACACTAGATTGGGGGGTTGCCTCCTTCGGTGCCTCCATATCGACATCAAGTGGCTGTGAGTGTTGGGTATCCACATTGTCATGTAAATCCCCATTTGGAACAACAATTGCCTCGTGTGAAGGTTTAAGAGATGACTGCGCCAATTGTTTTGGTGGCATTGGTAAGCCCTAAAAAACATAATACAAAAGCATAAACAATAAATACATAAAAATGGATAAGTAAAGATATGTATATGGAAACCCATCAAGGCCATTGTTGATATTTGTAATCTGATCCAGTCCACTCCTTTTCTTCCCAAGACTGGTCCTAACAAGTGGTTGCTTTGAATATTTTTAAATGGTCAGGTAAAGGGTGTTGTCACTCAAAAACCTGTAGGCAAGTTGAGTGGTTGAGCGGTTGAGTGGTTGTGAGCTACCAGTAGTTCTAATATCTTTAATTGGTTTTTCCTAATTGTGTGCTTTGCAAGTTGTCAATCTAGTCTCTTCTTATGGAAAGTGGGTTGAGTATCTGTGAGCATATAAATAGTTTAAGGGAGATGCAACCTGGAGAATCTGGCTACAGCTAGGGGCCATTCTATATGTAGTTCCCTATTGGATAGTCCTAGTTTGAACACTGAAGTTGATGTTATGGAGGTTGTCAACTGGACCAAGCTGCATCTTGCGCCAATTCCAGCAACAATCCTAGACTTGCTGAATCCCTCTGGCAGGTAGTTCATGCTGTGGTGAAGTTGGTGATCAATCAATTTGGCATGTGTATTACTGATATTATGAGGGCCAGGCTACACACATGCGCTAATCCTAGTACTGGTGTTTCCAACATGGTCAAATTATGTCTTATTTTGTTATACATTTGTGTTCCAGCTAACTTACTCCTACGGTTTGTTTTGGTATGGATATTGTTGTATATAGGATGTATATTTTCTAGTTTTATTTTATGACTTATTCATTCAATAAAGTATATGGAAATATAAAGATAGTATTAACAAAGCATCATTAACAAATATATAACTATCAGTGACATAATAAAAAAAATGAACGGCCATACATATAGTACCTCATCGTCAACACTTTCAAAGGACTCAGCATCAATGTCATCCTCATGATCTGACGGTATGTAGTCATCATCATCATCTACCCTAGTGTTCTTTCCCTTCTGATTAACACGATTGGTCTGAGTAGAACCCATCAAAGAAGTTGCTATACGCTTCAATTGTAGAGCATCCATTTTCTTATTATTCTTCTTGATTGTCTTATATTCTTTCCATTTCGTACTCTGTTCGCTTTTGTTTCGCTAGAAAACCTAGTTTGATCCATTGTTTCTCCCCTTTGGCCATTTTGGTAACTAAAAAGCATAAATTGATATAAAACATAAAATATAAAGCATAATTTTACTTGAAGAGACGCAATAACAAAATATAGCATAACCATGTAATGCATTAAAAACATATGTCCATATAGAAACCTAAAAAAAACAAAAACAACATATCAGAATCCATATCAGGTTCCATATAAGGATCCATATCGTCATCAAGTATGCCAAGTTCTTCATCTTCTTTGTCATCTCTACCATCTCTCTTTGTTTTATTTGAAATAACCTCAGCTTCAATATCATCCCTATGAAATCAAATAATATCTTCAATGTTGATTAGGACAACTGAGTTAACGTTTTCTTGTTAGAATGCATCATTAAATTCTGGTTGATCTGGTGGTTCTCCATCACCAACCTCTGGCACATCAAACACACCTCTATGTTGGACCCGTTGCACAACTTGCCAAGGTTGCCCCCATTTGGTGTCATTCATGTAGAACACTAGCTTAGCTTGACTGGGCAAGATAAAAGGGTCAGATTGATACCATCGGCTTGTGACATCGATGCTTGTGCAATATGTGTCAGCTCGTACTGTTCTACTTCTACTAGTGTTATCAATGTTATACCATTCACATTGAAACAAAACAACTTTATTTTGACACATGTACTCAAATTCCGAAATATTGCACAAGTGACCGTAGAATTCGTGCATCTCTCCCTTGTAGTCCCCTTCAGTAAGCACACCACTGTTTTGACTCTTACGACGATTGTCTAATTCCTTCGTGTGGAATCTTACACTATTGATTATACAACCCGAGTAGTCTTTCACTAGAAAATTAGGACCATTCGCTAATGACCACAATTCTTCGGTTGCTTCTGGTGCCTCATCAACTCTCAATCTATTTATCTACATCCACATGCAATGTGCAACACTTGAATTATGTTAGTAATGTTTGTATTTTATACAAGCCTAATAGTGTTTGGGCAATTGTGAATATTAAAAATGACTTACATATTCTTTGAACCACTTTGGAAATTCCTTCTGTTGTATCTGAGTTATATCTTGTCCAGTGGGAATTTGTAACAAATTCTTGTGTTCCCTACTCAAATAGTTTTGGTTAATGTGTGAAATACTACTATTATTAATGACTAATAACATGAAAATTGTTAAAATATATATAATTATAAGAAACACATACTGAAGATACTTCTCTATCTCAGGGCTATTGTATAATAAGAACCAGTGAGCAATATCACGAAGTTCCTGTGACATCTCAACATGCTTTTTGATTTGGCCAATAGGACAAGCAATTTCGGTGAATATTATCAAACCTTCATGACGGACTCCATAATCTTCATTTCGTGCATCTCGATTATGCACGATTTCAATCCCTTCAAGATACATTGAGCAAAAAGTAATGCACTCCTTGACAATGTAAGCCTCTGCAATAGAACCTTCTGGTCAAGCTCGATTGGTGACAAACTTTTTCAAAGCTCCAAGAAACCTTGAAGAGATAACCAATTAGGAGTATGGTTAGGCACACAACATAATCTATACCTAGTGTCTAACCTAAGATACAAAGAGGAGGGCCTCTCTTATAGAGAAGAGAGGCCAAAGCTTCCCTTGGAAGCTTGAAAGATCCTCCATACACGTGTATGGAGGATGCCCCAAGTGATCTCCAGCTGGCACAGCTGGATTACACTCAAAGAGAGGAATGAAGAGGAGGCCCTCTCTTATAGAGAAGAGAGGCCAAAGCTTCCCTTGGAAGCTTCAAAGATCCTCCATACACGTGTATGGAGGATGCCCCAAGTGATCTCCAGCTGGCACAGCTGGATTACACTCAAAGAGAGGAAAAACAATAAGCACGCTGGCCACTCCCCCTGGCCGGCCGACCAGGGGTCAAAATGTTCAAGAACAATTGCTGGTCGGCCTACCCAGAAAGATGGCCTCCCAGATGAGTAGAACACAGCCCTGTGGAGAAAAACCAAAAAAAAGTGACCCAGGAGAGAGAAAAGCTAACTTTTAAGCCAGGTTCAAAAGGGTCAAAGTGAACTACTGGTCGGCCTACCCATATTGGTGGCCTCCCAAATGAGTAGATCACCATGGTGGGTATGAAAAGCCAGAAAATATGGCTCAAAAGTGGGAAAAGCCAGCTTTCTGTCAGAAAAATCGGCTTTTGGAGAGAGAAAAAGAGAAAATTGGCTTTTCCGGGGAATAGGTGGCCGGCCACCATCCTACCACTCTCCTAATAGTGAAAATAGGGTCCCCACCAAAAAAGGACCAAAACGGATGCAAAACGAAGGTTCGGAGGCCAAAACGCGCGGTCCGAGGCCCCAAAAACAAGCTGTTAGGCACCGAAAGTGGCGTATGACCACGAAGGTGGTCTCTAGGGCCGCAGTGTTCCTCTAAAGGGAGGAAATAAGGTGTGTGCCAAAAATCGGAGCAAACGGAGGTAGTTAAACCGTCCCGAACCGAGGCACACGGCCGACGGCTCCGAAAATCGAAAACCGGGCTCCAAACGGAAAAAATGGCCTACGATGACGAAACGTAGCCTACGGCTACTAAGAGGTGATCTACGAGACCTCTCCGTCCCATTAGGAAGAGAAAATAGAGAAAACAGGACCTGGTTCGCAAACTGAGGCAAGGCACAAAAAGAGTCCCGAAGTTTGGAGGCAAGGCCCGTAGCCTAGACTCTGAAACTTCAGAACGAGCGTAATACGCCACATCACCAAGCGCTCAACTGGTGACGTCTGAGTCTTAAGGTCGGTCAAAAATGGGGTGTCTACAGTTGCCCCTCTTTGACAGAACTCGGAAGTCATACGTGACGGGAGCGAATGTCAAAGCCCAGATACGACCCATTTTTGACAAAGCCGAAGACTTAGACAAACATACAAGATAACAAAGATGTGCCCGCAGGTATGCCCGCAGGCAGGGGCAAAATGCAAAATGATATGCACAATGCCAGATGTAACTCATGATCATGCAAAGCAGCAAGCTGTAATGAAGCGCACACGCAACAGTTTTAAGCAAGAATGCAAAGCAACAACTACATTTCATGCAGTTTAAGAATGCGGAGAATTGTTCGGTTCTCGCCACGTCTCACACGGAGAAGATACAATACCTGCGTGATTCATCTGGTCACACCAGCTTCAAATGAACCGTACATACAATATCGTGCTTGAAAGATGAAGAAACTCAACAAGTACAACATAGTAAGCAACACATGTTCAACACTACATCGAATGCAGAGAAACAGGATGTTGATGGGAAAGTGCATCGCAATGCGAGAGAAACGCGCGTAACAACGCAGGCTAAATGTGAGGGTATAACAATACCAATGAAACATGCACAACAATGCAGGCGGTATGTATGAGAATGCAAGTGATGTGCATAACAATGCAGGATAAGTGCAAATTCGAATGCGTGTTTGACGCGAAACAACGAGCAAAGAAATGCAAATTTCGACGAGTGCAATTCAATCGCGACCTCCGGTTTACCTCCCGGAAGGGTCACAGCGTGCTTAAAAAGGATACATCTTGCTCTTGATGAGTGACGATAAAACACGCATCGAAAGTTGGAGTTGGAGTTCCCGCGGAGGGATTTCGCGACAAAAAGTGCACTTTTCTTGTACTTTCTCGGGTACTGAGGACTCCAATCTTCACCAAAATTTGTAGGGACCATGTAGAGAACCTTGGGAACACCACCGACCAGGTTTGGTCCCAGGGGGAGGTCACCGACCAGGTTGGAGTGCAAGGGGTGGTCGGCCTACCAAAAAAGTGGCCGGCCGACCACCTAGCCCAAATCCGGGGCAGTTTGGTCTTTTTGCTCCCATTTCTTTAAATACACAAAGCCAAACACCTTTGCTCATAACATTAGGTCCGAAATCAGTCCCTCTCCCTTCCTAGAGCATTTTCTTTCTCAAATCTGCCCTCTATACGTGTTTTCCAAATTCAATCGCGACCTCCGGTTTACCTCCCGGAAGGGTCACAGCGTGCTTAAAAAGGATACATCTTGCTCTTGATGAGTGACGATAAAACACGCATCGAAAGTTGGAGTTGGAGTTCCCGCGGAGGGATTTCGCGACAAAAAGTGCACTTTTCTTGTACTTTCTCGGGTACTGAGGACTCCAATCTTCACCAAAATTTGTAGGGATCTTGTAGACCACCTTGGGAACACCACCGACTAGGTTTGGTCCCAGGGGGAGGTCATCGACCAGGTTGGAGTGCAAGGGGTGGTCGGCTTACCAGAAAAGGTGGCCGGCCGACCACCTAGCCCAAATCCGGGGCAATTTGGTCTTTTTGCTCCCATTTCTTTAAATACACAAAGCCAAACATCTTTTGCTCATAACATCAGGTCCGAAATCAGTCCCTCTCCCTTCCTAGAGCATTTTCTTTCTCTAATCTGCGCTCTATACGCGTTTTCCAACACCCCACGCCAAGTTGTTTCGCGAAAATTTTCAGTTCTCTTCACTTTGAACCGATTAAAATTTGATTTCGGAGCTTCTTTTCTCATTTTCGCCACTTGAGGTAAGTTTGTCTCAATATTTGGAAGATTTTCTAGGGAGTTGACTTTTGTTGACTTTTTCATTTCCCGAGAGTTGACTTTTGTTGACTTTTTCCAATTTTGGCTCATTTCACTCATTTTTACTCCTTTTTGCAGATTCCTTGAAATGACAGGTCAATTTCGCCACGGCGGAGGTTCTCCAGGCTCCGGAGGCGAGCCTAACATCATGTTTTTGCATCTGAGGGTTCGCCCCTTCATCCCCGAGAGGTACGATCCTGCGACTCATGTCCTCCCTCGGGCGATTTTTTATCATTTTACCGACTTCGGCCCTCGAGCTCCTATAGACCTGCTATTGCGGGAGCGGGAGTCCCATCTCTTTCATGAGGCGAGAGAGGTATGTACTTCACTTTTTTACATTTCCTGCCTTAATTCTACATTTTCCTTGCATTTCATGTTACGTATGCCTATTGCTCGTTCTGAACACATTCGCATGCCATGCTTCTGCTCATTTTAGCACACAACTTTTTCTGCACGTTTAATGTATAACACAATGCTCCGTCTTGAACACATAGCTCAATCACTTGAATCCCTGAAATCTGAACACGCAGCCCACATTTGATTGAAAGTTGAACACGCAGCCCAAACTTTAAACTTCTGAAATATGAATACATAGCCCAAATTTGATCGTGAACACGCAGCCCACAATTAATGGAAAGTTGAACATGCAGCCCAAACTTTAAATTTCTGAAATCTGAACAAGAAGCCCAAATTTGATTGTGAACACGCAGCCCACATTTGATTGAAAGTTGAACACGTAGCCCAAACTTTAAATTTCTTAAATCTGAACACGCAGCCCAAATTTGACTGTGAACACATAGCCCACATTTGATTGAAAGTTGAACACGCAGCCCAAACTTTAAATTTCTGAAATCTGAACACGCAGCCCACATTTGATTGAAAGTTGAACACGCAGCCCAAACTTTGAATTTCTGAAATCTGAACACACGCCCAAATTTGATCGTGAACATGCTACCCACGTTTGATTGAAAGTTGAACACGCAGCCCAAACTTTAAACTTCTGAAATCTGAACACGCAGCCCAAATTCGATTGTGAACACGCAGCCCACATTTGATTGAAAGTTGAACACGCAGCCCAAACTTTAAATTTCTGAAATTTGAACACGCAGCCCACAATTGATTGAAAGTACGCAGCCCAAACTTTAAACTTCTGAAGTCTGAACACGCAGCCCAAATTCGATTGTGAACACGCAGCCCACATTTGATTGAAAGTTGAACACGTAGCCCAAACTTTAAATTTCTGAAATCTGAACACACAGTCCAAATTTGATTATGAACACGCAGCCCACATTTAATGGAAAGTTGAACACGCAGCCCAAACTTTAAATTTCTGAAATCTGAACACACAGCCCAAATTTAATTGTGAAGACGCAGTCCACATTTGATTGAAAGTTGAACATGCAGCCCAAACTTTAAATTTCTGAAATCTGAGCACGCAGCCCAAATTTGATTGTGAACACGCAGCCCACATTTGATTGAAAGTTGAACACGCAGCCCAAACTTTAAATTTCTGAAATTTGAACACGCTGCCCACAATTGATTGAAAGTTGAACACGCAGCCCAAACTTTAAACTTCTGAAATATGAACACACAGCCCAAATTCGATTGTGAACACACAGTCCACATTTGACTGAAAGTTGAACACGCAACCCAAACTTTAAATTTCTGAAATCTGAACACACAGCCCAAATTTGATTGTGAACACGCAGCCCACATTTGATTGAAAGTTGATTTGATTTGCACACAGCACATTTCCTTTATTTGCATACAGTTTATTCATTCCATTCTGAAACTAAATACATGTGCTCGTTATGAATGCAGACATCCTCCCGCATGACGCGGGGATACGGTTCTATTACTGCGAGGGATTGGTACGTGGAGCTCCCGGAGGCTGTTCGCGATTGGGTTGATCTGGCAGGATTCGGGACCTTTTGTACCGGGATATCCCATTATCCAGCTAGCCGGACATTGATGGGCGCCTTGGTAGAGAGATGGTGGGACACCACCAACTCCTTCTATTTCTCAGCTGCCAAGGACATGACCATGACCCCATTTGACTTCGCCGTTTTGACGGGCCTTGACGTGGGAGGCTGGGCGATCCCTTACGACGAGGACATGGGCGAGTGGGAGGCAGCCTGGATTCATCTGTTGGGAGCCTGCCCACCAGTCGAACGATCTTCGGGCCGAGTCTAATATACCTGGTTTTCTACACAGTTCAGGGGGACTGAGCCTGAGACTCCTGAGGAGGTTGCACAATACACCCGCGGGTTTTTGATGTTCCTCTTCGGGACCACTCTGTTCGCCGACAGGGGGAACACCGTTGGGCTATATTTGCTGAGTGCCTTGGTAAACCTCACACAGGTTAGTCAGTGCGACTGGGGTGGCGCCAGCTTGGCTACCCTCTATTGCTATATGAGTGCGACCTCCCGCGGACTGGGGAACATAGTCGACGGCTATTGGAGAGCCTAGGAGGTACCTTCTGCCCTCTTGATTTACATTTCGTCTTTTCATTATCTGTGCATTGCACACACGGCACACTTTATATTCTATACTTGTATTCTGCTCTCAACATTCCGTATTGAGATTCTGCACTCAGCATTTTGTATTCTGATGGCTTTTGCCCTGTTTTCCACAGTTATGGGTCTTCGCGTACTTTCTGACGCTAGCCCCAGAGCTCAAGGTGGAGGCCCCTCTCATGACCCCTTATTCGCTCGTCTTCGAGGGCCAGTACCAATCGCGGCCTCGGGAGACTCTCCCCTACCTGCGGCAGTATTTTGACACTGTGCGGGCGACCGAGGTATGTCAGAACTCTCAGTTCTTTATGTGTTGATCTTTGATTTATTTTGCACATTTGCGATTTCTAATCGGCTTATGCATTGGTCATCCGCAGATCTCATGGCAGCCCTGGACGCCTCTAGGTGGGGATCTCCGATTCCAATTTGCCGGAGGATGGGCCTCCTCCCAGTATAGGATCCTATTTGAAGGGCCAGTTGGTAGGGCCTGGTTCCTGGGGGAACGCTTTCTTCGTCAGACTATGGGCTTTCCTGAACCGAGTGTCCCTTCAGCACCCCCAGACAATATGCGGCTCGCTGATAGGCTTACTCCCCAGGGTGTCATTGATGTCGGGCTGGGCATTGATGTACTGCTGTATTTGGAGGACGGGGAGTACGCGACCTACCGTCACACCTACTTGATGCCTCCATTGGCAGGTGTTCGTACTCCCTCGAGGAGGTCTACCGGCATGCCGTCTTCGAGTCGCACTCGAGCCAGAGACATTCCTTCGGCCGGTAGGGCTGGCACATCCAGAGGTGGGGCTGGACTGGTCCCCTCGATTCCCCCGACTTATCATGATCCCAGATGGCCAAGTATCCCGACTGAGTTGACGGGATGGAGATACGGGGCTTCCTACCCAATTCCGCTAGAGCCTCCTATGCCAAATCATCCATACACCAGAGACCATGACTCACCACCGGTATGTTTTACATCTTTGCTTTATCACTCAGATACTTGGACATTCATTCATATCACTGATGATTTACATTTGCATCCGCAGCCTACCACAGAGTATGCTGAGGGGTTACTCGGGTTAGTGGCCTCGCTCGAGGGCATGGTTTTGCGGAGAGAGGCGCAGCTGTCCATCATGGGCGTCTCGGTACTGTTTAGTTTTCTTGCATTTATCATATTTCGGATGACATGCTGAATTTGAACGTTTCACTGCATTGATTGACCGACAGTATGCGGTGAGCACATCTGGCACACACCACATCCATGTACTATATTTGCATACATCCACTCCATGTAGCTTTTTATCTGTACATCCGATATACATATTTTGGCTAATGTATTCAAATTGCACTCTTTCTTTTCAGATGGCTCTGATATATACCGGACGACAGGCTGGAGCCATCTGGGCCTTCCGGAGGAGCTGAGCCATCTAGGCCTTCTCGAGGAGCCGGAAGAGGAGAGTCGTCTTGCAGACGAGGTGGGCGCAGAGCACATATTATTGAGGAGGAGTCCAGTAAGGAGGAGGAGTCCGCGCATCGTCAGTCAGAGACATCTGCTGGCAGAGAGGATGACTCTGAGTCTGGTTCTGAGGGCGGAGATGGTGCCGAGGAGGATCTCGAGGATGACAGCTCTGACTCAGATGGCGATGATGGTGCTGAGGCTGTTCCGTAGAAGAGGACGAAGAGGGCCTCTTTTTCTCGCGCTTGAAAGCACAGATGTTCTTGCTTTATTTGCCTTTTTTATTAGTAGTTGTAACACATTGTACATTATTAGGCAGTTTTTATTTTCTGTAAAACTTGTACCCTTGTTGTAAAATGTTGTAACAAAGGAAGCATGATGGAATGAAATAGCTTTTGTTCAAAAAAAGGTGTTGTATTTTATGTTCTCACATCGCATCGCATTGTTTTGCACAAAAATGAGATTGAATGGAAATCATGCATTGAAAAATTGCCAAGTCAGGTAGTGAACCGACACAACAATCAAAGAAACTTAACTTACTAAGAAAGGACAGAACCTTAGCAAGTTTAAAACTCGATAAGTAAGACACAACAATGTTGATCAACAAAGAGTAACAACTCAAAACACAAAACTCGTCAACTCGACAAAGCTTAGCAACTTGGTGAACTTGACAACTCGACAAACAAAACAACAACTCGATAAGCAAAACAATAACTCGATAAGCAAAACAACAACTCGATAAGCAAGACTTGACAACAACTCGATAAACAAATACATTTCGGACGATCTAGGTGACGGAACGCATTCGAAACATAGGAAAACTCGCACCTTTAAGGCCCCCAATGCATGGAAATGCTTGGAACTTTCTTCCAGAGGCTAGAACAAGACCAAAGCCACCCCCCCTTGATGGCCGACCACCTAGGGGAGCTGGCCGACCAAATTTTTACATTGGAGGGGAGAGGGGTGGTCGGCCTACCAGAAAAGGTGGCCGGCCGACCACCTAGCTTGGCCACCACCAGATTCTTGACACGTGTCCCTCGAACAGTGCCTTATCCTCTTTAAAAACTTCAGCCTCGTGGTTCTCTCATTTCACCTTAGTTTTGCACCAAAACGGAAGCATTTCTCACCCAAAATCTCACAGCTTGGATTGCTTCTCTAGATGGCTCGGAAAAGTTGAACTTCCGGGGCTTCGGCTTGAATGCACTATTCATGCTGAGCCATACTTCGCTGCACATTCCTTTCCTCCATGCCGCGGCGAGGTTTTGGAATCCGATAACACACATCTTTAGCTTCGGGGGGCAAGAGATGTGTCTGACCTTCGAAGATTTTCAAGTTTTGATGGAATCTGAGCGCCATGAAGAGATTTTGTCCCAGCTTTGCTTCGGTCACGCCGAAGCTTTAGGACAGATATGTGGGCTCACCATGCACGATGCTCGGTTTCTGATCTGCAACGGGGGACTGGATATCCTTGGCTTGATTCATCGTTTTCCTGATGCCAATAACCGTGGCGACCATCATTGGCAACGTTTTCGGCAACACGCCCTTTGTTTGTGCATAGTATCTCACTTTTTGCTTGCCCCGAACTTTAGCGGATCTAGCACCCGTCTGATTGAAGTGGCTCAAGGTTTGAAAGAAGGAAAGAGCTGCATTGCCATGACATTGGCCGAGACGCTGATGGGCTTGGATGCTTTCTATCGCCGAAAGACGACCAGATTCGCGGGGAGTCCACTACTGCTGCAGGTAATGTTTCCCACCCTTTCTCACATATATATTGCTCACATCACTCGACCCTCAGGCTCGATTTTTCTCACAAAAGCCCTTTTCTTACTTTTCTCTCATCGTACATCTCTCTATCCAGTTGATTGGTTTGACTCACTGTGTGTTCTACTTTCCGCTCCGGTTTCGGCGCCAGTTCGGCCATGATCAGACTTGCCCACCAGAGGAGATAAAGTATCCTACCGCATTCCTGGTTCGAGGCGCGTAACTTGCCCGGTATGCCACAGCATGGAGGATTAGAGAGCTCCTGGCCCCTGCTCCCACTTTCAGTTGCACCTTGTCTGATGAGTGCTTGGATTGGCTCAATGAAGAGGCATAGGAAGGGCCCACTTTGGCATCAGAGGCTTCGACCAGCTCTGGGAGGGGGCGCAGGAACACCTAACTTAGCTATGCCCCGGATTTATTGCTTTATTAGAACTTTCAAGTTTTCTTTGTGATTGTAATAAAAAAGCAACTTCAATTTGTATGCAAGAGCAGGAGCACTCTGTATTGAAATCAATGAAATTGAAGGTTGTAGGTACTGAAAATTTTCCGCTTTGGTCCAAAAACGGTCTAAGTTGTAAAAAGATTAATTTTGAACAAAGTCAAATTTTATTAAAACTTTTCAAAACCATTTTCGATATGGATCAGAACTGGACATGTTTGAAATCTGTCACTGAGATGCACAACCCTGGATCCCAGTAACTGGAAAGTTGCCCCTAGTCTAAAGAGTACCGCGGCAATGCACAGCAACGGAAAGTTGCCCCTAGTCTGAAGAGCACTGCACCGAAGATCATAACTGAACTCTTGAATGCTGAATAGACAAAGATGGCCGAGATGATCAAATGGACAAAGTTGATCGGGGAAAATTTTATGGCTGAACTTCAGGATGAAGTTGCCTACGTAGCCTAAAGATGGGAATCAAGCCTTACGTAGTTCAGGCTCGGGTTCACTTGAGTATTTTCACTCTCCTTTTACGCTCTAACTTTTGCCAAGGCCGCCCTTTGCGGGTTTTCAACCTTGCGAGCTCAGTTTTTATATTTTCCAATTTTTTCAATGCTCTAACTTTTGCCTAGGTTGCTCTTTCGGGTTTTCGGCCTAGCGAGCCTCTCAGGGGTAATATTTCTTCAACTTGTCCATGTTGATCGGTTGCGAGAACTCTAAGCCACCTAGGTCCATTAGAACCACAGCTCCACCTGACCAGATTGACTTGATGATGTAGGGACCAGTCCAATTGGGTCTGAACTTGCCCCTTGGGTCGTGGATGGGAGCTTGGTTGTCCTTGAGCACCAAATCTCCTTCTTTTAGATTCCTGGACTTAACTTTCTTGTTAAAAGCCCTGGCAATTCTGCGCTGATATCCTTGAACATGGTACAGTGCTTTCAACCTGCGCTCGACAAAAAGCATGAGTTCTTCAAATCTGCTTTGTTGCCAATCTGCTTCGGCTATCTGATACTCAGCCAGCACTCGCAAAGACAGAACCTCAATTTCAATAGGTAGAACAGCCTCTATCCCATAAACTAATGAATACGGAGTCGCCCCAGTAGAAGTTCTAATTGAAGTCCGGTACCCCCACAGAGCAAACGGCAGCTTGTCTGGCCAGTCCCGGTAGGTTTCCACCATTTTCTGCAATATGTGTTTGATATTCTTATTGGCGGCCTCGACCGCTCCATTGGTTTGCGGCCGATATGTAGACGACTTATGAAAAGCCACGTTGTATTTCTCCAACAAGTCAATCACTTCTTTCTTGAAGTGGGAACCATTATCTGAAACGACGTCGTTTGGGACCCCATAACGACAGATGATGTTGTTCCTGATGAACTTTGCAACATGCGAAGCCTTCAACACCGCATAGGATTGGGCCTCAACCCACTTCGTGAAATAATCTATCGTGACCAGGATGAACTCATGCTCATTAGACCCCTTCGGAGTGACAGCCCCGATCACGTCGATTTCCCAAACTGAAAATGGCCATGGCGAAGTCATATTGTACAGCTTTGACGGCGGGATGTTCATACGGTTTGCATGGATCTGACACTTGTGGCATCGCCGAAAAAAGCCGATATAATCCTCCTCCATGGTAGACCAGTAATAACCTTGTCTAAGGATCTTCCGTGCCAGCATAACCTCGTTCACATGTGCTCCACATTCTCCTCCATGGATGGCCTCCATCAGGCGTTTTGATTCTTCAGCTTCAACGCACAGCTTATGCATTCCGAGATGACCTCTCTTGTACAATTTACCTCCGCAGATGATCAATTGAACGGCCATTCTTCTGATTACCCTTTTATCCTTGGCATTTGCCCTTGGTGGATACACTTCTTTCTCTAAGAAGTTCTAAATGTCGTAATACCAGGGGTTCTCATCTTGAACCTCGTCTATAGTAGCAATTGACTCGTAAGCTGGCGCAAACTTCTGGTCAATAATGACTGGACGCATCCGGACTCCAAACGGGATGTCTATCATAGAAGATAGAGTTGCTAGTGAATCTGTGAACCTGTTGTTCTTTCTTGCTAGATGAGCGAAGTTTAGCTTCTCAAACCGAGGAATTAACAAATCCAGGGCCTGATGATACATCAACATCTTTTCTTCTTTGACTTTCCAATCTCCTTTCGCTTGAGATACAACAAGGTTCGAGTCCCCGATGACGTCCAACCGTTTTGCCCCTAGTTCCAGGGCTGCTTCTAGACCGGCAATGCATGCCTCATACTCTGCTTCGTTGTTCGAGACTTTGAACCAGAGTTTGAAGGCTAGAGGGATACGGGAATTGTTGGGTGCTATCAACAACACTCCTATTCCGTACCCATACTGGTTGGACGCTCCGTCGAAATACATCGTCCAAAACTCGTCATCGATATGCAAAATGGCCTCATCTGGAAATAAGTACTCAACTGCTTCACCCCCTTCCACTGGATGATCAGCTAAGAATTCTGCTACTGCTCTTCCCTTGACCGACTTGCACGTCACATATTTTAGATCGAATTCGGAAAACAACAACAACCAAGGAGGTAGCCTACCCATAAGTGTCGGTTTCTCGAAGAGATATTTGATGGGATCTAATCTCGAAACCAACATTATAGAGTGAGCTAATAGGTAGTGTCGCAGCTTCCTGGTAGTCCATACCAAGGCTAAAAAAGCCTTCTCCAATGGTGTGTAGCGAGTCTCATACTCCAGCATCTTCTTACTCAAATAGTAGATGGCCCTTTCCACTTTGTCTTCTGATTCTTGCGCGAGCATGCAGCCCATTGTGGTCTCAGTCATTGAAAGGTACAATATCAACGGTCTTCCTGGTTCTGGTGGTGACAACACAGGCGGGTTCTGTAAATATTCCTTGATCTTTTCAAAAGCGGCTTGGCATCGGCCGTCCCACTGGAATTTCATTCCTTTCTTCAGGAGACCAAAAAGTGGTTCACAAGTCAAGGTTAATTTTGAGATAAACCTTCTTATGAATTGCACTTTACCCAGAAAGCCTCGCACCTCCTCTTCAGTCCTTGGTGGTGGCATTTCTAGGATGGCCTTGATTTTGGAAGGGTCGACTTCGATACCCCTCTGTGTAATGAGAAACCCCAGCATTTTCCCCGCTGTAACACCGAACGTACACTTCTGAGGATTCAACCGCAACCGGAATTCTCTGATCCTTTGAAAGAACTTTTGCAAGGCGGTATAGTGGCTCTCTCTTTCCTTGGACTTGACAATTATGTCGTCCACATACACCTCAACCTCTTTGTGGATCATGTCATGTAATATTGTGGTTGTGGCCCGTTGATATGTAGCTCCAGCGTTCTTCAGCCCAAATGGCATCACTCTGTAGCAGTAGGTCCCCCACGGGGTGGCGAAGGCAGTCTTTTCTCGGTCTTTAGGTGCCATCACTATCTGGTTGTAGCCTGAAAAGCCATCCATAAACGAAAGCAGAGCATGCCCCGCTGTGAAGTCTACTAACTCATCAATGTGCGGTAAGGGAAAGTCGTCCTTCGGACTAGCTCTGTTCAAATCCCTAAAATCCACACATACTAGGATCTTACCATCCTTCTTCGGCACTAGAATGATGTTTGCCAACCAAGTCGGGTATTCGGATACCAGCAGGAAGCCTGCATCAATTTGCTTGGTGACCTCTTCCTTAATCTTGAGGGCCCAGTCCGAGCGGATCCTTCTGAGTTTTTGTTTAACTGGTCGGGCCTCGAGGTCAAGAGGGATCCGGTGCTGTACAATCTCAGGATCGATTCCAGGCATGTCTTCGTAGGACCACGCGAAAACATCTTTGAAATCTTTTAATAAAACGACTAAGTGCTCGCGTTCCTCCGAAGACAATGTGGACCCGATCTAGACCAGCCGCGGGTCCTCCTTAGTACCGACATTTACGGTAGTGATTTCATCCATTAAGGGCTTAACAAATCTTTCTTGCTCTTGATCAATTAAGCGTTGCAAAATCGGAGGAATTTCTTCCTCGTCGTTTTCATCAAAATTTTGAAAGTCTAAATTAATGCAATAAATCAAGGGCACATAAAAGTACTCAGAAACCACAGCTATTTGATTCTCATTAAGCACATCCAAATCGTCCAATTCCACGGTTACAATAGACTCGAAAGAGAAAGAAAAAGACGACCTGGACAAGACTGTGGCATTCGGGTTATCATCCCCAGGATTACCAGACTCAGACTCAGTCGAGCTGGAACCTGATTCCGACTCACAAGATTCGGTGGAATCAGATTTCGACTCACTACCTGACCCAGTGCTGCTGGACAAAAATCCCTCTTCACACTGCCAAATGAAAGAGGGTGCGATAGATGCATCCAAAATGTTTGCTGGTAGGCTCGCAGCCGTTCCGTTCCCAATCATGCATACCGAGAAGTTATCCCCCAAGCACTTCTGTTCGATCGAAGGATCTGAAAGTAGACATGCTAGCGCTACCCCCATTTCACTTTCAGCGTCCTCAAACACCACTTTTCTAGTTTGCTCAACCTTAGCTATTGGGTCTGTCTGCTCTCCGGCAACGTCATCCCCTGGTAACTGCAGGTCAAAGAAGATCTCAAACCCTGGCATGTGCTTCTTCTCCACGTTCAACCATGGCTCTGGGAAGCCACAGAACGGAAAGTCCTCCCCCTCCCGGACGAAGCGTCCGTTTAGGGTACCCTGAATGGGCCGGTGCATTAAGTCAAAAGGCTGAGAAGTTATCCCCCAAGCACTTCTGTTCGATCGGAGGATCTGAAAGTAGACACGCCAGTGCTACCCCCATTTCACTTTCTACGTCCTCGGACTCTACTTTCTTGCTCTGCTCAACCTCAACTAAGTCAAAAGGCTTCCCCGCCTTCTTCGCTCTGGCTCTCCCAGCCATCTCCTTACCCTTCCTTATCCAATCCTCTTTGGTGGGCAGATAACCCAAACCAAAGGTATGTGGGTTATATGGCACCTCGGCTGATGCTGCGACGCCCTTTCGGCCGCTTTTTCCCAATCCCATCTTGGGGATATGTTGAAGCTTGTTCATGAGGTATACCGATTGAGCACTGACATACACCCACTCATTAACAGCTAAGATGTTCTGCACGACCCGGGCCTCAGCTAGGGTAAAACCAGATAAGAATACATCCTCCATACCGTGCTCAATTTCCAAAACTGGTGTAGATACTTCCGGCGGTGGATGGATCGATGAATTCCCAAAAACAATGGCTACTCCCTTTCCATGGGGGTATTTCACCATTTGATGCAAGGTAGAAGAAACTGCCTTCACTTGATACAGCCACGGCCGCCCCAAGAGCAGATTGAAAGTGGCAGGAACCTCTAGGACGTGAAAATCAATTTCATGCTGCCTCGGCCCAACCTTGGTTTGAATTTTAGTTGTCCCCATGACTTCCCTGCTTGTATTGTCGTAAGCCCAAATCACCTGGGCTGTTGGCACAAAGTTCGCGGTCTTCATGCCAATTGCATAGGCAGTCCTCGCTAGACATACATTGATGGCGGACCCTGTGTCGACAAGCACCATGGGTATCCATTTGTTTCTGCACTCCACGGAGATGTAGAGTGGCTTGTTGTGGTTCGCACCCTCAGGTGGCAGTTCTTTGTCAGAAAAGGTCAACATCGGGGTAGCTCCTCCCGGAAAAACTAAGCCCACCAGCTATTCGGGCGTGGTATCTATAGAGAGCTTGGCCTTGTCCATGGCCGATAAGACAGCTTGTCAATGTACTCGCGATGCCATAAGCAGTCCCTAGATGGAGATGTCTACTTGTATCTTCTTTAACTGCTTCAGTACAGCGTCTTCTTCGACTTGCTTCTATTTCTGTCTCTCAGCTTCCTTATCTTTCCCAGATGCCTATGGTTGGTCTAGGTGCGGGGGCTTGAAATACCGTCCGCTTCTCGTCATATGATCGACCTCACCGATATACCAGGTATCATTTGGCTGATTACTCCCCCAATCCTCGTCTGTGTGGGCAAGACATAAATCATCGTCTTCCCACCACATTCTGTCGGTAGCCAACAAACACCTGTCTGGCTCCGGTTCAATTGCACTCGCAGTACTCTTCGTCCACATGCTCGCAGCATTCTCTATCTTCGTGCATACAGCACTTTCAGTCCCCTCAGGGCCTTTAGCTTTCCTAATTCTCTCGGCATCCTCAAACCTTTCTTGTTCCAGCTGTGTTAGTACAGCTGGTTGTTCAACAATTCCCGCATTCATAATGCCCAAGTCTCGAGCGGAATTCTTAGCACCGGCGCTCTCCGGCGATTCATTCTGACTTTCGGCCCTTCCGACCACCACTGATATGCTCGCCCCTACCGGGCCCTGCTCCAATTGAGCTTTGTCAACAACATCTGGCAAGTCATCAAGCCACCTAGTAGCCTGTGTCGATTCCTCATAACCAAACCAGTCGACTGCCGCGTCTCTCGGATCTTGATCATTGAAAAACTGGAGGTTGGCCAAGTCCTTTTCCACAACCGTCAAATCATCTGTCCCTTGCTCAAATCCATCTTCGGATCACACACAGCTCTGCTCTCTCTGGCAATTCAATATTAGGCTCAAACCGGCCTGCTGGCAGAATGTAATCACTCGGATCGTAGGCTTCCCCAGCGACACTCCCAGACTGCTCAAACCCTGATTGAATAATTCCATCCTCTTCTGAAATCTCCTCTGTTCTATCTTTGCCAGTCACCACCATTGGCTCGGGTTGGGTTCTGGAGATGTCCAACATGCACAAAGAGTCAGTGCAGTCAGGAAGGAGCACCTCCGGCTTAGGCAGGTGGAAATGAGTGATATATATGCTGGGATCGTAAGACATGACCCCAGCCTGGATGAAGTTGATTCTTTTGGGAGGTGGAGCTTGGTTGTGCAGTGGAAGCAGGTTTGTTGTGACATTGGGTTTTTCTGGAGTTACAATCACCTGCTTGTCAATGAGGTCTTGAATCTCATGATGCAATCTATAACATTGGTCAGTGTCGTGACCATGTTGTTGGTGATATGCGCAGTATTTTGCCGGGTTATGAGAAGGTGGGAGTGGATTTGGCAATGGCCTCGGCTCCAGGGGCTTTAAGTGCCCTTTCTTGATTAATACCCCTAGAGCCTTGGATAGGGGCATATACAGTGGGGTGAAGGTTCTTTGGCCTCTAGGTTGGAATCGAGTGGTTTGTGTGTTACTTCTGGACGTGCCAGAGAAAGGTGTAGCTACCATGGGTCTTGGAAGGGGAGGGGGAATGGTGGTGACCACGCTTACTTCTAAAGCTCTGACATTTGTGGCATTGCTGGTGCCTGTGTTGTTGTTGCGGTTAAAAGTCCTTCGGGGTTGCTCTCTATCTTGGTCAATCAGACCCTATTTCATTGCATTTTCAATTTGTACCCCCATTTCATGTAGATCTGAAAAAGTGGGAAACGGGAGAACAATCATTTTTTGCATCAGTTTTGGCTGGAGATTGCGCACAATCATCCTAATTTGGTCTTTTTCGGTAGGCCTCAGGGTCATCATCGAAGCCTTCGCCCTCCACCGAGTTACGAAATCCGAGAAGCTCTCCTTAGGCTCCTGCCTTGTTGTTTCGAGATCTTGGGTCGTAATCTCGATTTGGGTATTGTAAAAGTATTGCGCGACAAAGACCTCGGCTATTTCATCCCAACTCCGCTTGACATCATCCTCTAACTTCGCATACCAGATAGCGGCCACACTCGACAGGGTCCGGCCAAATAGTGAAAGCTTTTGTGGTCTGGTGAGGCCCATTGGCCACAGTATATCTGAAAATAGCTAGAGATGCACCATGGGGTCCCCCGATCCGTCAAAACGATCAATTTACGGCATTTTAAACCTATCCGGCAGCGTCACAGCCACGTCGGTATATCCGTCCTCGATATCCGGGATAGCCTTTACCCCTTGGGATTTCTTGAACAACTTCTCAAGCTTGCTCAATTTTAGTGCTGTATGGTCTACCTCGAACTCGAAGGAAGAGTCCGGTTGATTGACAGGCGTGGGAGCCTTAGATAGCTGGGGCAGAATTGGGGGTGGAGCTGGCCCCGTTGGTATGTCCGTATCTGCCTAGACATTTGGTGCCTCTTCAGGTGCCGGGATTTCTGGTGGGGGAGGAACTGGGTGTGAAGCAGATGCCCCAGTTTGTTGTTGTAACCTGGAAATTAACTCTGCCTGCTGGGCCATGATCTCGGCCTGTTGTTTGGCAAACTCATCTCGGCGAATAGCATCCTGCTGCATGGCTCTCATGGTGTCTTGCATCTGACGCATCATTTCCTTAACTCCTGTCGGTCTCGCCATACTGCCCTGATCTGTCTGAACTACTGGCAGGTTTATCTCTATAGCAACAATTGGGATCTCAATCCGACTGTCCACTAATGGGGTAATCCGCTGCTCTAGCAACCTTTACTCAGATACACTGTGCCTTTTCGAACTTTGTCTGATACCCGGGGGTAGAGAGTGGAACACTGGTTGTCCGTCGACCAGATCCTCAGATCGATTGAGTCGGCGACCTCTTGTCCAAAGTGCTCGGGGAATATCTGCTTGATCTGGAGCAATTGTGCTAAACTACCTAGCAAAAAGATAAATAAAGCAATAATAAGGAAATAAACGAGCAGACAAATGGACAGCATAACGGCGTAAATAAACACAACACACAGTCGGGTATAATTAACACACAATTGGTACACTGTTCTCAAAGACTGATCATTATTCCCAAATCACTGTCCCCGAAGCTGAATCTGATACCCGCTGATAGCTGATTCCAAAAATACTGAACTGGCGCCCACAGGCCTAATACCCAGAAATACCGAACCGGTGCCCGCAAGCCTGATACCCAGAAACACCGAACTGGTGCCTGTAGGCCTGATGCCCAAACTTGCAAACTGATACATGCATTCATATAGAGACGCACTCTAAAAGCACATAACAAACAAGTAAGAGCCAAAACACCCCTATGTTGGGGTAAGGTTACCCTGTCCTATTTTGTCAGGAACTAGGGTTTCACTACGCACGCAGCGGTTTCAAACAACCTATAAACAGGTAAGCAACCTGCCTTAGTTTGGAATGGTCACTATGGATTCCGAATATGCACTAGGTCGAATGGTAAAAAAGGGTGCCCCGGTAAAACCGGGGTTTGTGCTCCCATACTGGCAGAGCCCGTAACCGGTCAGCCTTATGGCATGCTTTGACAAAGCAAGCCTCCGGAAAACCGTTCAGGAATAGCAAATGGCAAACATGGTGTCCTAGGCGCACTAATGCAAATGCAATGCAAAGAAACATATAAGTGTAATCAAAACAAGATATCATGAGTTCGAATCAAGTCCTCAAACTCCCCAGCAGAGTCGCTAGAAACTGTGGATGTCCCCGAACGCCCCGGGAGGATGAGGTCCCGTTCTGTTCGTTTTGGGCTTACTACAGTTCGGACTCCAATGTCACGGTTCTTAATCTGAACCAAAGACTCCAAATCCGACAAATCGTTTTTGAAAACAGATTTTTTTGTAAAGAAGTGTCAAACATGGACTGCTTTGCCAGATACAGAGTCGCCACCTAAATGTTTTATTTTGGAAAAATTTAGAAAACCTTGACTCGTTGCCTAAGGCCACGTGTCCGTCATCACCAAAGTTGCCTCGGCTCGGGAACTTGGGTACGATTAGTGAAGGTCACTTCGTGAGCACCCCCGCTTACTAACCATGATATCTAGTTTTAAAAACATTATGCGTTCTTATTCCGGTTATTAGCCTAGATTTACTATGTGATGCGCATAGCATACAAGTATAGACTAGGTCGCCGGAATTGGAACAAAACATTTCATGTTTGTTTATTTTGAAAATGGTTTGATGGTGCTACCTGCAAGTAGGCTAAAATGTGGATTTGCCACCCTCAGGTGGGCTTAGAAAAATATGATTTTGCCACTATCTAGTGGGCTTTAAAACTCATAATTAATGAATTATTCCAATTCAAATAACCTAACCTTCACCCACAGGCATTCAGGCAGGTATATCATATAAGCACATAGCCTCATGGTAAGCATGCTATCATGGCAGTCACTCACACGCATGCAAGGATGCTAAAGCATAAAACTTACCGAGTACTCCAAGCCAAAACAGAAGCTATGTTAGAAATCCATGCATGATCTTAACTATACAGAAATGCCTAATGCAACACATGCAAAATGCAACTACAATAGGCTCGGCTATTCTAAAGATGGCATATGAAATACTACAACTAACAAGTATTCAACTCGGAATTGAAATACAATGCAGTTAGTATGATGCGCCGAGCCCGATGCGTGCAAGACAGATGAATGAATGCAAACATGCTATCATACTGTATGCTAATTGAAACATGCCCTAATCTAACCATCGTAAGCTGGTAAATAAAAGAGAGAAAGACGTGGGGTTGGAAGACATACATCACACGCACGCACACTTATTATAACATTGCCCTCGCGCAGAGGGTCCGAATAAATAATATGCAGTCCGAATAAGTACAAAATCCTAATTAATTAACAAGTTAATCTAGGAAAACAGTAAATGACACGCAAATCCACAGACTGCCTCAGCTCTTATTCCGAATGATGAATGATGTATGCTTGAGTTGCTTTGCGCAAAAATCCATTACGATGCCCCAGTTTGCCTCTGTTTGCAATTGTTTTCGGAAGATTGCGCAACGCTCCAGAAGGCCGCTGATTTCTGATTTACTGCAACAGAGAGCAACAAAGGGGCATGGCAAAGTATTTCACATATGTATGCATGACTACTCTTCAGAGAGTGTAGTCCTCGATCCTTGTGCCACCAATCATGCATATCAATGCATGATGGCCGAGGAGTCAAATTGCACGACTCAATATGAAATGAATGCACATGAAAACACAACAAGACCTAAACTCCATCATGGGTAATCTAGAGTGTCGACGACAGGGAATTGAGACACGTTCCGTCACTCGGAGTACGAAACGTCCCTCGTTTCCCGTGCTTGGGATAACTCCTATCCCAAACACAATGCAAATGAGATGGCATACATAATGCGACTAACATACAACCTAGCATACGCAATGCTATGAAATGGCATACACAATGCATAATGGACTTACACAAACATGAGTGGACCTCGGCCACACTCACATCAGTGGCCATTAGACGAAAATGAGACGACCGAAATACGTGCACACGTGCACGCATACCGAGGACCGAACCTAAGGCATAAAATACCACTCTACCAAAGCATGGAAAGGATGAAGCATGGCATTTAAACATGTAATTTTCAGCACTGAAACATAATGCTAAATGGTCTCGAATCATGTAAACATGGCACCCGATGCATGGAGTAAGCCCCGAAACTCAAAACTAGGCACATGTATTGACTTGTAGCTATACAAAGCATGCATTATTTGACCATGAAGCACAAAGACAGAGCCAAGGCAGTCCCAAAACATGAACATTTCTAGTTCAAAGCATGACCAAAAGATGCTAGCATGATGGACTAAAATAGCATGCAACTTTGACTAGCAAACATGGTTTACATGGCATGCATATGAAGCATATGAAAGCTCACCAAACCAGTAAAAATCAGTGAATAAAACATGCCAAATATGTCCAAATAATCACTGAAATGCAGCCAACATGTGCAAAAATGAGGGGCTTCTTTGGAAGGGCATACAAGGGGTAATTAAGCACATGCATCAAGGACACTTAGCATGGCACAACCAACTCTGGAAATCAAATATGTCATCCCTAAAACTCACCAAATTGACCTTGAAATTGGTCTAGGGAACATGCAAAGAAAGGCCTCTTTGAAGGGCCTTGAATGGGATTGGTCTACACATGCACCATAGACCTAAAATATGGAAAAATGGGCCTCAGATAGAGCCAAGGCAGACCTCAAAACCCTCAGAATGAGGCCTGGAAAGTGACTTAGATGCATGCAAAATAGGGTCCCTTTGGAAGGCCTAAAAGATCCCCAAACAAGACAAGGAGAGAGGGGGTCACCCCCCTCTAATTTTGGCCCTCAAAAATGTGTCAAAGCCACTGAAAATCCACTGGATTTCAGTGGCTAAGAGGCCAAACCATGGCCAATGCAAGTGCTCTAATGCATAGCCTTAATCATGAAGGAATGAAGCATGCATAGGGGAAGATGTCCCCAAACAGAGAATAGACCTTAATCAAACATAAAGATGATATCAAAACAAGATTTTTTTCAGTTTAGGTCGAGGTCTAAAATGGCTCACAAATAAGGCTAATGTATCATGCAAAAACAATCCTAAAAGACAGATTGAACAAACAGGGAACAAAAAGGCCTCAAAAAGCAAAGATCCCTTCAACAAAGTTGAAGAGGGGCTCAGAAAAAGATACTTTATAGTTTATGGAAAATCTCGAATATGCTCACAAGTAAGGCTAAAATGTGATGCAAAAATAGCCCTAAAAGAGAGATAAAGGGAAAGGGGCATTAGATGGTCTCAAATAGTAAAGAGCCCTTCAACAAAGTTGAAGAGGGGCTCAAAATAAGGTACTTCACAGTTTGGCTCGAAGCCCAGAAATGCTCAAAAATAGGGCTAATATATCATGCAAAATAAGCCCCAAAAGAGGGATAAAGCACAAAGGGGGAGTAGAAGACTTCAAACAGAGAAAATTCCTTAATCAAACATGAAGATGAGCTCAAAATAAGACTTTTTTTTAGTTCAGACCGAAGCTCAAAAATGTAAGAAAAAGGAGATAAGATATAGAACAAAATAGTGCAAAAATGGGGAGAATAGGAGCTTACCCTTGTAGCCCAACTTTCCAGCAGCCTTTGGTCCAAGGAAATGAGATTTCAACCTCTGCAAATGACTTTCAAGGGGCTGGAATGGATGATGGTGGTGTGGTGCTATGGGTTGTAGTGTAAATGGACCAAGGAAGTTAGGGTTTTGGAGCTTGGAATAGTAGCAATGGAGGTGGGAGGTGATGAGCCTTAAGCAAAAGTGTTTAACCAGCTGAGATGAAGAGGAGGGCCTCTCTTATAGAGAAGAGAGGCCAAAGCTTCTATTGGAAGCTTCAAAGATCCTTCATACACATGTATGGAGGATGCACCAAATGATCTCCAGCTGGCACAGCTGGATTACACTCAAAGAGGGGAAAAGCAATAAGCAGGCCGGCCAGTTCAAGTGGCCGGCCGGCCACTCCCCCTGGTCGGTCGACCAGGGGTCAAAAGGTTCAAGCAAAATTGTTGGTCGGCCTACCTAGAAAGGTGGCCTCCCAGATGAGTAGATCACAATGGTGGTATGAAAAGCCAGAAAATGTGGCTCAAAAGTAGGAAAAACCAACTTTCTGTCAGAAAAACTGACTTTTGGAGAGAGAAAATGAGAAAACTGGCTTTTCAAGGGAATAGGTGGCCGACCACCATCCTATCACCTCCCTAACAATGAAAATAGGGTCCCTACCAAAAATGGACCAAAACGGATGCAAAACGAAGGTTCGGGGGCCAAAACGTGCGGTTTGGGGCCCCGAAAACAGGCTGTTAGGCACCGAAAGCGGCGTATGACCACGAAGGTGGTCTCCCGGGCCACAGTGTTCCTCTAAAGGGAGGAAATAAGATGTGTGCCAAAAATCAGAGCAAACGGAGGTAGTTAAGCGGTCCCGAACCGAGGCACACAGCCGACGGCTCCGAAAATCGGAAACCGGGCTCCAAATGGGAAAAATGGCCTACGACCACGAAACGTAGCCTACGGCCACTGAGAGATGGTCTATGAGACCTCTCCCTTCCTTCGGGAAGAGAAAACAGAGAAAATAGAACCTGGTTCGCAAACCGAGGTAAAGCACAAAAGAGCCCTGAAATTCGGAGGCAAGGCTTGCAGCCGAGACTCTGAAAGCTCAGAACGAGCATAATATGCAAAATCACCGAGCGCTCAACTGGTGATGTCTGAGTCTAAAGGTCGGTCAAAAATGGGGTGTCTACAACAATACACCAACTATTTGTGCGCTCCGTTCTTGCACCGGAGAGAGAGAATCAGTTCGGTATCATTCAGGTCGGTCTCTTTGCCCCTAGCATCCACAGTGGCCCAGTGTCCTTGCGGTGCCATTGTACATAAAGATGTAATACAAAACAACAAGAGGGCCAATTTTCATTACAAAAAGTAGGGGTATCTCTTACATCCAATGCCAAAAAGCTAAAGGTCTAGAAAGCTAAGTAATAAAAGCAATTACGTTTTAGAAGTAAAAGATCTTAAGGTTGGTTGCATTTCACGGTCTGGGGATAGCTTTACCATCTAAATCCTCCAAATGGTATGCCCCTTTTCCTGCCAGGTCAGTCACCTTGTATGGTCCTTCCCAATTTACACTGAGTTTTCCTTCACCAGGGACCACCGTGTTACCCATCACCTTTCTCAAGACCCAGTCCCCGATTTTGAACAACCTGGGATGCGCACAGCCTTGTTGTATTTCTTGGGGAGTTCTTGCTGATAGGCCGCTATGTGGATCAGAGCCCGTTCTCTTCTTTCCTCGGCTAGGTCAAGCTCCAATGCGACTGCTTCATTGTTCAAATCTGGCTGGAAACTCTTAGACCGGATAGTTGGCATACCAATTTCCAGCGGGATAACGACTTCCATGCCATAGGCCAAGGCGAATGGTGTCTCTCCGGTCGATCGCCTCGGTGTAGTGCAGTATGCCCAGAGCACATTAGGGAGTTCTTCAGCCCACTTTCCTTTGGCTTTTTCAAGACGTTTTTTCAGCCCGTCTAGGATGGTCTTGTTGGAGGCCTCTGCTTGCCCATTTGACTGAGGATAGGCCGGTGTTGAATTGTAGAACTCAATCTTCAACTCTTCGCAAAATCCATGAAAGAGTTTCCCATCAAACTGAGTACCATTATCTGAGATAAGAGCCTTTGGTATACCGAAGCGAGTGATAACATTTTGACAAACAAACTTCTTCACATCTTTTTCCTTTATGGTTGCCAACGGCTCGGCCTCAACCCACTTGGTGAAGTAGTCGGTAGCGGCGATGAAGAACTTGCGGTTGCCCGGGGTAGCTAGGAGTGGGCCCAAAATATCCAATCCCCAAAGCGCGAACGGCCAAGGACTTGTAAGAGGGAGCAACTCTCTGGCTGGCTGGTGGATTTGGTGAGCGAATTTCTGACACTTTTCACACCGGCAAACGTATTTCTGCGCGTCTACCTGCATGCATGGCCACCAGTAACCTTAGAAGATTGCTCGGTAAGCCAAAGATCTGCCCCCTGTATGGCTTCCGCAGATGCCCTCATGAATCTCATACAGGAAAGCTTTCCACTTTGGCGGGATGGACACACTTTAGGAGCGGCCCGGTAAAAGACTTCTTGTACAAGGCTCCGGACAGAGAGAGCCAAAACCGCTCTAACTTAGCCCGGATTTTGTTGGTTGCCTTCTTTTCTTCGGGCAGAACTCTATCTTTCAAGAAGGTGATGATGGGGTCCATCCAGGAAGGTCCCAAGTCGGTGCAAAGTACCTTGGGCACTTCTGGCTCCTCAATGCTTGGCCGAGGCAAGAATTCTATCATCAAGGGATTAGGGAAGGCTGATTGCGTAGATGCAAGGCCGGCCAGTTCGTCTGCTGCGTTGTTTTCTTCAAGGTTGATTTGCTCCACTCGTATGGTGGCGAACTTCTTGATCTCTGCGCGCACCAGTGCCTGATACTTGGCCATTCTTTCATCCCTGGCCTCATACTCCCCGGAGACTTGATTGACCACCAGTTTGGAGTCGCTGAACACCATGAGAGCCGACGCTTTCATCCTCAATGCACTCCTCAATCCGGCAAGGAGGGCTTCATACTCCGCCTCATTGTTGGACGCAGGGAAGCCGAGCGTAATTGCTTGTTCGATGACCAGCCCGTCTAGGGAAGTCAACACGATACCCAGCCCGGTGCCATGCCTGTTGGATGCCCCGTCGACGAAGAGCTTCCACAGCTCGCCAATGAACAACTTCAAGCAGTCGGAGGGATTTTGTGAGCTTCTCAACTCCAAGGCTTTGGTCAGCTCATTCTGGTCTCTTTCCTTGCCTTGGCTGGGTTCACACCCCGATGAGTTATCCGGGTTCTCAAGTTCGGCTGCCATTTGCTCTTCTTCCACTTGCGAGCCAACATTCGTCGCCATTGCCTGAACCACGGGCTGTGCCAAATCCGCTCTAGCTAAATCAACCGGGCAAACCGGATGCATTCTAGGGGCAAATTCCGCCACAAAGTCTGCAAGGGCTTGAGCCTTGATTGCGGTGCACGGTCGGAACTTGAAGTCGTGCTGCCCCAATTCCACGACCCATTTCAAGATTCTCCCGGTAAAGTCTGCCTTTTCAAAGAGCACCTTAAGTGGAAACTCAGTTAGCACAACTATTGCATGGGCATGAAAATAGT